>JAWQEG010001014.1:2500-26367 GCA_033782935.1 Petrolisthes cinctipes | reverse complement strand
TTTCTTTCTCTTCTCTTTCCTCTCTTTCGTTTACTTTCTCCTATCTTCCCTCTCTTTTGTCTATCTTTCTCTCCTTTATCTTCTCCCTCCCTTCCCTCTCTTTTGTCTATCTTTCTCTCCTTTATCTTCCCCCCTCTTCCCTCTCTTTTGTCTCACTTCCTCACCTCCATCTTCCATTCAGCAATCCTCCTCCTCCTCCTCCTCCCTTCTTTCTTCTCCTCTATCTTCCTTCTCTTCTTCATTTTTTCTGTCTTCCATTGTTCTCCTTTCCTTTTTCCCCTTCCATTGTCTTCCTACCTTCCTCCTCTTTTCTTCTCCGTCTACTTTCCTTCTCCCTTCCTCTCTCTCCATTGTCTTCCTTCAATCTACCTTCCTTCTCCTTTCCTTCCTTCCTTCCTCCTCTCGTATTTTCTTAATGTTATCTTTCGTTCGTCTATCTTATTCCCTTATTTCCATATTTCATCTCCTCTCTATCTCTCCCCATTCATTTTTTTTTTCTTCTTCTCTCTCTTTCATGCACTTCCTATTTCTTCCTTTTATTTAATCTCGTGTTTTCTCTCTTCCACGATTTATTCTCTCCTCCATTTCCTTTTCATTTACTCTCACCTTCCTTCCTTCTTTTTATTACATTCCTTCGTCTATTTTTCATATTTTTCCTTCTGTCTCATTCACCTCCTCCACAATTTCTTCCCTTTCCCCTTTCTTCCTTCCTTCTTATTATCGTCCAATCTTTTCTCTTCCCCTATTCTTCTTATCTCCCTCCTTCCTCTCTCCTTTAACTTCCTATCTGCTGCTTACCGTCCTTTATTTACATTTTAGACTCTTCCTTTCTCATCATCATCCTCCTCCTTCCTCTTCCACCTCTTTGTCATTCTTCTATGCCCTTCTTTTTCTTCTTCTTCTTCTTCTTCCTCCTCCTTCTCCTTTATTGTCATTTCCTTCCATTCCCTTGTTAATTCACTCCTTATATCCCTTCCTCGTTCTTCTGATTTTCTTATTATCCTTTCTTCTTATTATTATTTTCATTATCTTCCACTTTCTCTCTCAATCTCTTACCTCCTACTGTTCTTTCCTCTCTCCATCTTTTCCCTTCTTCTCATTATTTTCCTCCTCCTCCTATTCCTCTTTCTTATTATCCTTCTTCTCCTCTTTCTCCTTATTAACCTCCTCTCCTCTCCTTCTCATCCTTTCCATCTTTCCCCTTCTCCTCTTTCTTTTCATTCTCTTCATCTTTTATTTTATTACCCTCTCCTTCTCTTCTCCTTTCCCCTCTTCCCCTACCTCCTTTTTCTCATTTCCTTTTCCTTTCTTTCTCATTATCATTCACCTTCTCCCCTCCTCATCATCTTTCTCTTTATATTATCCTCTCCTTCTCCCCTTTCCCCTCTTCTTTCTCTTCCTCCTTCTTCTTTCCCTTCCTTCCATTCTCCCCTCTTCCCCTACCTCCTTTTTATTATCCTCTTCTTTCTCTTCCTCCTTCTTCTTTCCCTTCCTTTTCCTCATTTCCTTCCATTTCCTTGTTAATGCAGATACTTGCCAACCCACTCATACATTCCCCTCTTTTTCATCCCTCCCAATTTCATTTTTCCCTCCTCTTATCTCTCCTCTTCTCCAATTTTACCTCCTCCTCCTCCTCCTCCTCCTCCTCTCCACCCCCCACCCCCCATTCCCTCCTCTATCTCTCCCTCCCTCCCTCTCTCTCTATCTCTCCCTCCCTCTCTCTCTATCTCTCCCTCCCTCTCTCTCTCTCTCTCCCTCCCTCCCTCCCTCTCTCTCTCTCTCTCTCTATCTCTCCCTCCCTCCCTCTCTCTCCCTCTATCCTTTATTTTTTTTCTTTCGTTTCAATACACTTTTTTATTCCCTTTTCCATCTCCCGTTATCAGGATACTTTTGTCTCTTGTTCTCTTCTTACGCTCCTTCTACCTTCGTTATTCCTCTTTTATAATGATGGTCTGATTATTTTAATATTATCTCTCTTACTTTTCCTCTCCCTTACCTTCCCTCCTTCCATCCACGTTTTATTATTATCATTTAATTTTCTTCTACCATTATCTCTCTCTCTCTCTCTCTCTCTCTCTCTCTCTCTCTCTCTCTCTCTCTCTCTCTCTCTCTCTCTCTCTCTCTCACACACACACACACACACACACACACACACACACACCCCACCTCAGGCTCTCCCTCCCACTCACCCATCAACTAGGTAAGCCGCTCTCCAGTATATTAAAGCCGGGTTATGTTCCTGCTTGTTGCTCCTGTTCCTCCACCACCTCCTCCTCCTCCTCCTCCACTTCAACCTCTACCACCTCCACTTCCACCATCTCCTCCTCTACCTATACCTCCACCTGCTTCTTCACATCCTTCAACACCACCTCCTCCTCCACTTCAACCTCTACCACCTCCACCTCCACCATCTCCTACTCCACCTCCACGTCAACCTACACCTCCTCCACCTCAACCAACACTACCTCCTCCACCCTCCTCTACCTCCACCTCCTCCTTCTCCTTCCTAAGCATTTTTTTTTTTCCCTGACATATCAAATTCAAAACACCCCAATTCCCCTCAAAGTAATGTGATCTTAAAAATACAATAAAATAAAATGCTTCAAAAAAAAAAAAATACTTCAAATACATTGCAGGGTTCATAAGTAACAGATATGAACCAAACATCATAATTTTTTTTTATATATACTTTGTCTTGAATTACATAACATTACTCGTAAAAAAAATCTGAGGAATTTAATTAGGGATCCGATGCATTTTGCCAGATTAGAAAATAAGATGGAGTCTATTATTTTAAAATCATCTTTCTTTTCTCCTTCAGTGCTGCTTCATTTTCTTACTGTTTTGTTTTGTCTTCTTCCTATTTTCTTGTGTAACACATTTATTTCTTTCTCTATCATCATCCCTTATTGTACTTTCTCTTCTACCTCCCCTTTCCTCGTCTTATTTATGTTTCTTCCATCTTTATCTCCTTGTCTTCCATATCTCCCTTCTTCCTTCTCCTGTACTTCCTTTGTATTCTTTTGTATTCTCCTATTCTACTTTTTTGTCTTTTATCTCCCTTTCTTTCTCACTCATTTTTTCATTCCCTCCCTCCCTCAATAATTATCATCCCTCTACCTCTTCCTCTTCATCTTATAACCACACCCTTTCTCCTACCATTCCTCTTCTTCCATTCATTTCCCTTTCATCTTCACTCTCCCTTCCAAGATTATCCCTCCTCTCTCTCTCTCTCTCTCTCTCTCTCTCTCTCTCTCTCTCTCTCTCTCTCTCTCTCTCTACAGCATTACTCCCACCTACTTCTGCAGCCACTTCCACTTCTGATCCTCCTTACTTACTTACTTACTCTCCTAGTGCTTCCAGACTCCATCCACTAATCCTCCATGTATCCTTCTCCTCTTCTTCCTCCTCCTCCTCCTCCTCCTTCTCCATGATTCCTCTTCCTCTTCTTCTCCTTCTCCTCTTCTTCGTTCTCCTCTCTACCTCCTCTTTCTCTTGTTTATTTTCTTCTTGGATTCCTGCACCTCTTCTACATTCTCCTCTTTACCTCCTCCTCCTCCTCCTCTTCCTTCTCCTCTACTTCGATCTCCTCCTCTTTCTCTTCTTCATTCTACCTTTTTACTCATCGTCCTCTTCCTTTTCTTCAATCTCCTCCTTGACTCCAACTTATCCCAAGAAACATATCGCCACATTATTACAAATAGGGGATGTGTTCTATGACATAATTTGAAGGCTGTAGTTATCCTTCAATTTACAGTAGTGTCAAATGTTTTATCCCATTAATTAATAAAAAGCACTTGGAGTTCAGTGGGATTTCTAGCCAATCATTTTACCTGTTATAATGAGCAGGGTAAATATTTTTCAGCCAAGATTATCGCTTCCAATTTAACTTTCCGCATCACAACACAACAGACAAACACACACTATCTTTAATCACTGACGATATCTTTGGTACACAACAAATAATAATAATAATGAGAAGGAGGAGGAGGAGGAGGGTGGAGAAAACCTGTGTAGCCTAGTTGTTGTTCCATCCATCCCTTTGAGCTGAATGGTTGTTTTTGATGATCTGTTTAGTTGGTTTGAGGTGACGTAGAAGTTAAGGGTGTTGTGGTGGTGGTGATGGTGGTGGTGGTGGGAGAAGTTAAGGGTGTTGTTGTTGTTGTTGTTGTTGTTGTGGTGGTGGTGGTGGTGGGAGAAGTTAAGGGTGTTGTTGTTGTTGTTGTTGTTGTTGTTGTTGTTGTTGTTGTTGTTGTGGTGGTGGTGGTGGTGGTGGGAGAAGGCAATATTTGTTTGATAATAATGGGTAGGGGTAGGCTGTGGTAGCTTTCAGTAGGGTAGGGTAGGGTAGGGTACAGTAGGAAGTAAGGTAGTGTGTGGCAGAGTAGGGTTAAGTAAGAGTAGGGTTAAGTAGGGGCAGGGTACAATAGTAAGGTAGGTAGGGTGGGGCAGGGTAGGAACAGAGACAGTAGGTATGGTAGGGTGTGGCAGGGAATGACAGGACAGGGAAGGACAGAGCAGGGAAAGACAAGGCAGAATACAACAGTAGGTATGGTAGGGTGTGGCAGGGTAAGGCTATAGGTAGGACAGGGGTAGGCAAGGTAGGTATGGTAGGGTGTGGCAGGGTAAGGCTATAGGTAGGACAGTGGTAGGCAAGGTAGGTATGGTAGGACAGGGGTAGGCAATTTAGGTATGGTAGGGTGTGGCAGGGTAAGGCTATAGGTAGGACAGGGGTAGGCAAGGTAGGTATGGTAGGGTGTGGCAGGGTAAGGCTATAGGTAGGACAGGGGTAGGCAAGGTAGGTATGGTAGGGTGTGGCAGGGTAAAGCTATAGGTAGGACAGGGGTAGGTAAGGTAGGTATGGTAGGGTGTGGCAGGGTAAGGCTATAGGTAGGACAGGGGTAGGTAAGGTAGGTATGGTAGGGTGTGGCAGGGTAAGGCTATAGGTAGGACAGGGGTAGGTAAGGTAGGTATGGTAGGGTGTGGCAGGGTAAGGCTATAGGTAGGACAGGGGTAGGCAAGGCAAGGTATCCGGTCACCTGAAGCAGAAAATTGTTGAGTGACGCACTACCATCAATATTGGCTTCCCTTTACCCACGTCTTATCCTACTTTCTTTCTCCTCCTACTTCCTTACTCCTTTCCTCTCCTCTAGTAAGTCCTCCTTTTCTTCCTACTTCCTTTCTCCTCCTACTTCCTTACTCCTTTCCTCTCCTCTAGTAAGTCCTCCTTTTCTTCCTACTTTCTTTCTCCTCCTACTTTCTTACTCCTTTCCTCTCCTCTAGTAAATCCTCCTTTTCTTCCTACTTCCTTTCTCCTCCTACTTCCTTACTCCTTTCCTCTCCTCTAGTAAGTCCTCCTTTTCTTCCTCTTTCCTTATTCCTTTTTCTTCTAGTGATTCCTCCTTTTCTTTCTCTTTCCTTACTCCTTCTTCAACCTTTGTACTTTTTTCTCTTCCGTTTTTTCCTGGCCCTTCTCCCTCTCTATTTATCTTCCTTCCTCCTTCCTAATCTCTCTCTCTCTCTCTCTCTCTCTCTCTCTCTCTCTCTCTCTCTCTCTCTCTCTCTCTCTCTCTCTCTCTCTCTTATTCCCATCTTTTTCCTACCTTCCTTCCTCTTGAATCATTCCTCCCTTTTCATTTCTCGTCCTCCATTCCTTTTTTTTATATTTTCCTTCCTCTTTCCTCCTCTTCCTCTTCTTCCTCTTTCCTCATTCCTCCCTCTTCCTCCTCTGGCATCTCTTCCCTGATCCCCGTTATTAATAATCCATGTCTAATCCTACTCCTCCTCCTCCTTCTCCTTCTCCTCCTCCTCCTCCTCCTCCTCCTCCTCCTCCTCCTCCTCCTCCTCCTCCTCCTCCTCCTCTCACTTTATGACTCCTACTCCTTCTCTTTCTCCTCCTTCTCTTCCTCCTCCTTTCGTCCACTTCCTCCTCTCCTTTTCCTCCTTATTTCCTCTTCCTGCCCTCCTCCTTTTCTTCTCCTACTCCCCTTCGTTTTTCCTCTCCTCTTCCTGTGCCACCTCTTTCTCCTATCCTCTTCTTTTCCCCCTAATTCTTCTCTTCTCCCTGTTCCTCCTCTTTCTCCTTCATTCCACCACCACCACCACCACCACCACCTTCTCTTTCCCCTACTCCACTTCTTATTTCATGAAACTCCTCCCTCATTTCCCCTTCCTCCTTCCTCTTCCCTCCTTTCTCTTCTTCCCCTCCTCCTCCTCCCTCCCTCCCTCCCTTCCATTTCCTCCTTACTTCTTTATTTACAAAAAAATCCGTTTCATTACCTATATTTTTCTACCAATGTTTAGCTTTCCCGTCTGCTCTTCCGTCCTCAACCCCATCTGCTCTCTTTACCCTCTCGTCTCATTTTTCAGCCTCATTTTATACTCTCTCTTCGCTCCTACTGTCTGCATCATCCCTGTCTTCCTTCCACATTGTCTTACTCCTGTCCCACTCCTACCTTCCTCCCTCCCTTTCCCTCTTTCACTCCTGTCTCACTCCCTCCTCCCTTCCTTTTCCTCCTTCATTTCTGTCTCATTCCCTTCCCCCTTCCCTTCCTCTCTCCGTTTCTTCCCTCACGTCTGTCTCACTCCTCTACTTTCCTCTTTCCTTCCTTCATTTGTGTCTCCCTTCCTTCTTCACTCACTCACTCCTATCTTCTTTCCTCACTCCTCCCTTCCCTCTTATCTCCCTCCTTCCTCTCTCCTTCCCTCTCTTCTCTCTTCATCCCGTCTCCCTCCTTCCTATCTCCTTCTCTCTCTTCTCCCTCCCTCCAGTCTCCCTCCTTCCTCTCTCCATCCCGTCTTACCCGGAGTATCCCTGAGCTCAGAGATTCCCACACATCTCCCCAAATTAAAGGGAATATTCACTCACCTCCAAAGTGATTTATGATACGTTACAAAACTCACACTGGCTTTAATCCCTCACAGAAATTATTATCATTATTATACTCTGCCGCGACTTATCTGTGTAAAATTAATGGCATCCCTGGTGATCGTTAATAATTATGGTGCAGTGGAAATGAATTGCAGAGCTTCTGATTCCTCCAAACCATGCCAGACAATAGACCAGTACCTACTTTGGTAATGATAAGAAATAGAACTATGTGATGGTGACTGTACTATGAAGTGATGAAGGTGAATATCAAGCTGTACTATAAAAGAAACAAGAGTCACTACTGAACTATATATATGGTTTCTTAAAATGTGATGGTGACTGAATTATGTGATGGTGACTGAATTATGAAGTGATGATGGTGAATATCTAAATGCATATCCTATACAAGTAACGAGAGTCACTACTGAAATATATAGGCTATAATAATGGTTTCTTAAAATCCCGAAATGTGTGTCTGAGAAGAAACCTACCACACAAACATGCATCATCAGCCACTGCATGTAAAAGCCAGGCTGCCTTAGGGTATAACCACACCAGTCAATATTTTGTTGGCTTGGTACGTGCTGACTGACTGACTGACTGGTAAGAAAATACTAATGGCAACTCAACAAATTAAGGTAAAATACTACGAAAGATATACAACAATTTACTGCATATATAGACGTGATGAATTGTTAGCAAGCTTTGTATGAAGACTGGGGAATAAGAGAAAAGTTGAATAATTAGTGAGTAGGGACCGATGGAGCGTCCTTTATCCTACTTCATCTACTATATTCTTCCTCTTACTTCTACTTTTTCTCCTTCACCTCCTTACTCCCCCCTCCCCCCCTCCCCCCAGTTCTTTCCTCTTACTCCTCCCCCTCCTCCTCCTCCCTTCCCTTCCATTTCCTCGTTACTTCTTTATTTACCATCTTACTCTCCCCCCAGTTCTTTCCTCTTATTCCTACCTTTTCCCCTCAACCTCCTTACTCCCCCCCTTCCCCCCAGTTCTTTCCTCTTACTCCTACTTTCTCTCCTCCACCTCCTTACTCCCCTCCCTCCCCCCAGTTCTTTCCTCTTACTCCTACTTTCTCTCCTCCACCTCCTTACTCCCCCCCCCCCCACCCCCCGCTGCTGGAGGAGGTGTGACTGGCCTTGCTCCAACATTAGTGGCCACAACACAACACCATCTTCCAACACTCAACACCTGGTGACGGAGGTTTTCACAATACCAAGATTAAGGGGGTAATTCACTTTTGTTACATTGGAGTGCCATGATTCCTCCAAAGTATGCCAGGAAACAGATGAACAAAAATAATGGTGTTCTGCTGTTGCTTGGAATAGTTTGGAGGAATCATAATTATGCTCCAGATCTATACCATCACTGAACTTCCCCCTTAATGCATCATTCAAGTTCTTGCCACGTTATAATCAATCGACTCATGCCATCTACCTACCCCCCCCCCCACACACACACATATACACACACACACACACACATATACACACATACTTCAGGGTCATCATAAACACCCACTTCTCCTCCCTTTTATCTTCTGTTCTCTTCCTCCTTTCTCCTGTAAGTCTTATCCTCTCTTACCTTCCCTTTACTTTATTTCTCTGTTTCTCCTTTCTGCCTCAAACACTCTTGCCTTTCTCCCCCAATTATTTCCTATTCCCTTCTTCTCCTCTCGCTCTTTCTTCCCTTTCTCTCATCGTTCTATTTCTATTCATATTTTTGTCCATCCTTCCCTTCCCCTCTTCTGTCATCTCATCTCATCTCCGCATCCATTTTTACCCCTGCAATCCTTTTCATCCTTCCCTGCCCACACTGACGTCATACCTTGTTACCTTCTTTACCCAGGACGCTGTAAAATGGGCAGAGAACGACGATGTTGTGAAATTATTCATACCAATGCGGTCAGCCGTGCAACTCCCACACCACGCAAAGAGAGAGAGAGAGAGAGAGAGAGAGAGAGAGAGAGAGAGAGAGATGCGTGTTGATACCAATTTGGTTTTGCAATTCGAATTTAACACCAGATAATTAACTACATGAGACAGACGCGTTAGATGTGATTCCGAAGTAGGCTACTACTTAAGGGACCCTGTGATATAGTCAGAATATTGGTGATAAATGAGTCCTTCAAATATTGCCACGAGACACCACCTATATGGAAGGAGCTTGTTTCGTGGCATGGTCAGGAGGAATCAAAAGCCTCCAATTTTCATACACGATCACAGGGTCCTTAATTAAACACAATGACATAGACGCCACGCTACATACAACATTAACGAGGGACATGCCAACACATACGGTACCTGATTTACCAGTATTAAATCTGTTCTTGTACGCGAACTAACAGGAAAAATTGGAAAGTTACGCATACGCAAATACTGTTTCCCAGCAAAAAAGGTAATTCTATGGATGTGCTCATTTTTATTCAACTCGCCTCCTAGGTATTCCCAGAGACAGACTAGGATATGATATTACACTACATAACGTGAGGCCACACACGCACCAAGTAACAGAGACAAGTGTGAACGTCATAAATCCTAAAAAAGCAACTATAACTAATTAAGTTACTGGTACTACTACTTTTTTGGCCTCTGTCAGACGGGTAGAGGTTTATGATTCCTCCATACAGATGCACGAGACAAATCCTATTCTGTGGGAGTCTGTTTCGTGGGACAATTTAGAGGAATTGTTCGTCTGCAACTCGTCAGCGAAACACTCAGACCACTTTAATATTTCACTGGACAAAAGAACAGACGTAGGCAGCAATGTATGTTTTATACACAAGCGTAAATTTTCAAACGGCTACATTCTCTTAGTTTATCACATCTGTGGGCAAATACTATAAGGATATCATGAACATGTGCACATATATGATATCTTATAGTATGCTTGCATGCATAGATATGAGCACTATTATATTATGTAGTACTTTCGTTATTAATGGTCAACAGATGGCTACGAGAAACAGAAGACAGGAAGTGGGACAATATATACGAACACACCTGAAGGTACTATAATTATTTCTCTTCTTCACTCTATAAATTCTAAAACACTTCACTGTTAACTAACTTCCTCATTCTTCCTCAGTCATTCTAACAACAATCCCCTGCACCCCAACCCCGACCCCATGCAAAAACAGGGATATACAATTAACACGGTGAAACACAGGCATGCATTATATAAGCTACGTAGTTCCGACACAGACCCCTGCCTCTGCCACATTACTCATTCATTATGCAGACATTCTTGCATACGGGAGTGCAGGGTGAGCTCTAGGGGAGTGGAGGAAGGGTGAAGAGCGGTGTGAGAGAGATAGGGGAGAAGGAGTAATGGAGAGAGAGAGTATAGGAGAGAAGGGGTAGGATAAAGTAAAGGACACGAAGGATAGACTGGGAATGAGTTACAGATGACGAGTTAGGAAATGGGTGAAAGTCAGGAGGGATGAGAGGTGTGTAAGGTTGTTAGATTTCGGGGGAATGACAGGTGAAGCATGAAGGGTGAGGAAATAGAGGGAGGGAGGGGAGGGTGAGGGCAGGGTGAGGGAAAGTTAGTGGGTCAGGGGGGCGTGTGATGCGGGAGATTGAGGCAAAATAAAGGTGTGTGATGCGGGAGATTGAAGCAAAATAAAGGTGTGTAAGAAGGAAAAACGAGAAATGAGATGAATGTGAAATGAGGAAGAGGTAGAAGTGGGTCATAGCGATAACTGCGAAAGAAAGGGGTAAAGGGAAGGGAGGGGAGAGATAGTGAGAGAAGAAAGAAGTGTATAAACTAAGGATGAGGAAGAAATTGATAAGAGTGAGGATTGGGGAAGGGAGGGGAGAGACAAAGAAGAGAATGAGAGAGAGAATGGTAGAAGGGTAGTAAGGAAAGGTAAGAGAGGGCTGGAATGAAGTGAGGGAGAAGGAAAGGGTGTCGGTGTGGGTAAAAGAGGGGGATGGGGTGAGGGAATGGGTGTTGTTTGTGAGTGTGGGTGATGTGGAAGGGGGGCCGGGTGGGGGACGGGTGAATGCAAGACAAGGGAATGAAGGAAAAAACAGCCTAGTGTGTGTGTGTGTGTTTGTGTGTGTGTGTGTGTGTGTGTGTGTGTGTGTGGTGTGTGTGTGTGTGTGTGTGTGTGTGTGTGTGTGAAAGAAACAGGCAAATGTGTGTGTGTGTGTGTGTGTGTGTGTGTGTGTGTGTGTGTGTGTGTGTGTGTGTGTGTGTGTGTGTGTGTGTGTGTGTGTGTGTGTGAAAGAAGGCTCAGTGGAGGGGAAATGATAAAGGAGGTGAGGCGAGGGAGAGTGTGGGGGAAGGGGAGACAGTGTGGATGGAGGGAGAGTGTAGGAGAGAGAGGCATGGGTGGGTAGGTAGAAAGAAGAGCAAAGGAATACAAAGGAAATCAAAGAAAATCAAACAGCAGCAGAACTGTTGGTCCTAACGAGGCAGTTTTGTTCTAAACTATTAGTGGAGAGGAGGAGGAGGAGGAGGAGGAGGAGGAGGAGGAGGAGGAGGAGGAGGAGGAGGAGGAGGAGGAGGAGGAGGAGGAGGGGGAGGAGGAGGAGGATGAGGAGGAGGAGGAGGAAGAGGAAAAGGAAAAGGAAGAGGAAGAGGAAGAGGAGGAGGAGGAGGAGGAGGAGGAGGAGGAGTAGGTTGAAAAAGGAAGAGGATGTGTGTATATAGAGGTCAGGTGAAGGACGAAGATAGCCTGAGGGAGCATGAAGAAACGTCAAGCAGTGAACATTATCAAAAATGGAAGAGAAGAGAATAACCAATGTAAAGCGATGAGTGAAATGAGGGGCAAGAGGAATCGGAGAAAAAAAACAAAAGATGGCAGGAACAGAAAGGGAACTAAAAGAAGAGGGAGGAGGAGGAGGAGGAGAAGAGGAGGGGGGAAAAGAAGAGGGATAGATAGAAAGTGATCTGGGAGGTAAGGTAAGGAAAGTGAGGTATGTACAAAGGAAAGAGAGATGAAAGTGGCAATAGTTGAAAGAGAGAAAAGGGGAAACAGGAGAGGAGAAGAGATAAAGGTGAAATAAGCCACCAGAGACAGCCAGCAACAGCAACAGCAGGTGAGGTAAGAGAAGCTGTCTGTGAGTGAGTGAAAACCAAGGTCGGTTCTGTTGTTGACAAGCGTGATGCGGCCACAATTGAGAAGGCCAGAGGGTTGAGACGGATAGGTTAGGAGGGAAGGGTGGAAACGTAGGGTGTGTGTGTTTGTGTGTGTCAGTAGAGAGAGAGAGAGAGAGAGAGAGAGAGAGAGAGAGAGAGAGAGAGAGAGAGAGAGAGAGAGAGAGAGAGAGAGCGTGTGTGGGTGTGGGTGTGAGATGGTAGGAGCAGGAGAAGGAGCAGGAGAAGGAGAGGAGGGTCGGAAAGATGTGCATGTGAGAGAAAGGCATGAACAGGTATGGTGATGACAAGTGCAGGTAGTGTGGGAAAGGCAGACCAGATGTGGGGTGTATGTGTGGGGTTTGGGGAAGAGAAGATGTGGGGGTATGTGGGACGATCAGGTGTTGGGCGGATATAATTATGAGGTGGTGAATGTAGGGAGGAGCAGGTGTGTTTGGGGGGGTGGGGTGGGTGGATGTTGGTGTGTGTGTGTGTGTGTGTGTGTGTGTGTGTGTGTGTGTGTGTGTGTGTGTGTGTGTGTGTGTGTGTGTGTGTGTGTGTGTGTGTGGGAGGGACAGATGTGTGTGTGTGGGGGGGGGCGGGGGCGTGGGAAGGACATGTAAAGCCTTGGGGAAAACAAATGCTTTAAGAACACACGGTGAAAACGACGTATGGGGAAGAAAAGTGTGGATGGAAAAGAGTTCTGGGAAGGGGACATGCAGGTGTGAAGGAGAAAATATATACTATGTGAAAAGAGGAGGAATAGAATGAAGACAAACAGAAACAGACTTACTTAGCCTTTGGATCTAAACTAAAATCTACTGATAGAGGGAAAGGATGGAAAAGTGGAAGAGAAGGAGGGGGAGAAGGAGGAGGAGCAGGAGGGGGAGCAGCAGAGGAGGAGGAGGAGGAGGAGGAGGAGGAGGAGGAGGAGGAGGAGGAGGAGGAGGAGGAGGTGGGGAAGGAGAAGGAGGTGTGGAAGGAGAAGGAGGAGGAGCAGAAGGAGAAGAGGGAGGAGGAGGAGGAAGGGAATAATGAGAAAAATTACCGGCCCAAGTGGAATTCAGTCAAAGAGCTCATGCATGGCCTTGCAACTAAAGCATCATTAAAATTTTTCCCCTTCAAGTGGCCTCCAAGAAACAGGTAAACGCAACACAGGCATCATTGAAAAGAAGTCTTGAGGTTTTACCAAGTGTACAGTCGGCTGCATAAATTTGTGTCAATCTCACGTTCTTAAAATATTGCTAATATGACCCGATAGTTGCATTCTGAACCAGTTTCTATCCTAAAAACATATTTAATTAACCATATGTGAAGTATATCCATTATCTCTGCATTAAAATCGTATCACAACATCACTATAACTAATACATACGCAGGTGGAAATGAAACCAACTTATGCTGCCAACTGTACATACATAAAACCTGTGAAATCTTGGCCCACCTGACGATGCTCATTACAAACTTACATAATATTCACAAGTGGGTCTTTTGTGAGTGAAAGATTCCAGTATACGAGTGTCATGAAACAGAAACCCAGGCTATAGTAACGTTGTGTTGTGTGTTGTGGTTGTATTGGCAGGAATGTATTGGGTGAATAAGATAAGGATACCGGTAAGGATGAGGGTGAGGATAAATTAAAAGGATGAGGGTGAGGATGAGTGAAAAAGATGAGGGTAAGGATGAGAATAAGTGTAAAGGATGAGGATAAGTGAAAAAGATGAGGACAAGGATGAGGGTGACGATGAGTGATTTGGATGAGGGCAAGGATAAGGATAAGTGAAAAGTATGAGGACAAGTGGAATAAGGATGAGGATGAAGATGAGGACGATGAGGCAGGCTATAATTATTATGAGGAAGAGGGTAATGTGTTGTGGGGCGGGGGGGGCAGGGGGGTGGGGCGGGGGGTGCGGGGGGGAGGGGGGGGGAAGCTGGGAAACCTGAAGGCCAAATAAACAAACACACATAAAGTGCCTTCTTTCTTTATGTTCTCATGTACAGACTAGGACAAAAAAAAGTTTCTTGGTCCAGTTAGTTATTGCCTCACGTAGCGATTGTTCTTCTGACTGATTCAATTATTTATTAGTCGAAAAACATTACTAGATAATTTTGGTGTTAGGAAATTAATTAACAACATTTTCCAGTGGTTACGAGCCCTTGATGTCACAGTGGTGTATACGAATTCCTGAGGCCGACTGTACGTACACTTAATTTCTAACTCTATAGGTATTTCATTTAAATCATGATAAGTCAAATATGAATCATGTTAAAATATAATCATAAAGCTTCATTGATTTAAGGGGAAAGTTTTGTGTTGGTAAATCTGGAGCAACTGAATCCTCCAAACTATTCCAAGCAACAGAACATCATTATTTTTGCTCTTCTGGTCCTGTTTCCTAGCATATTACTTTGGAGGAATCATGGCACTCCAACGTACCAAAAAAGAATTACCACATTAATTAAGGAGTTTTCATGGTTGTTTACGATCTCACACCACTTCAGAAATTGTTAATACTGGCGACGGTATGTATATTCTGATTAGCATTGGGTGTAGTGTGGTTGTATACATTAACACGAATTCTCACTCGTTCCTATATGCAAGGTTATGCAAAGTATCAATCATTAATTTACATTCTGTCCTTCTCATTCATTTTTGTACGAGATGTAAAGCACCTTCTAATGTATTTAAGGATAGTATACACTCACTCACTCAGGTAGATTATATATACACACACACACACACACACACACACACACACACACACACACACACACACACACACACACACACACACACACACAGACACGAATAAAGAAACACAGACAAACATAATCAACCACTGAACACACACACACACACACACACACATAATATATATATATATATATATATATATATATATATATATATATACATATATATATATACACACACACACACACACACACAGACACGAATAAAGAAACACAGACAGACATAATCACCCACTGAACACACTCACACACACACACACACACACACACACATATATATATATATATACACACACACACACACACACACATACACACACACACACACACACACACAGACACGAATAAAGAAACACAGACAAACATAATCACCCACTTAAGACACCCCCCCCCCACACACACACACACACACACTCACGTCCACTTCACCAATGGCTCTCTGCCCTTTGATGATGATTCACTGCCACGTTTCTGCAGTGACGTGTATACCTTTGGTGAGAGACACGTGTTCCTCCATGGACACGTGTTCTGCAGTGACAAACAGGTGATTTTCTAGGGACAGGTGTTATTGTATTGACAGACAAGTGTTCTTCTAGTGACAGGTGTTATTGTATTGACAGACAAGTGTTCTTCTAGTGACAAGTGTTCTTCTAATGACAGATGTTATTGTATTGACAGACAAGTGTTCTTCTAGTGACAAGTGTTCTTCTAATGACAGGTGTTCTTCTAATGACAAGTGTTGCAGGCCAGCGTTTCTCTACTGACTTGTCTTCTTATCCCCTATACCTCTACCCTTAGATTAACTGACCCCACCTTCTAAATATTATCACTTTTCCCTTGACGATTATCCAGTACCATACACCCTCAAAACATTATAAATATCGGTAGACTTCTTTAATATGTATCTTGCTAACACACAGACAGACAAACGAGGGTAATCACACAAAATTCTCCAGTAGTTTTTTTGGCAGATAAAAAAAAAAAAAAAAAAAAAAAACATATACTGTACACATAAATAATCCTTTCCCCTTGATATCTTTACGCTCAGGAAGGAAGGAAGGAAGGAAGGAAAGAGGTCTATAAAAATGATAAAGACTGTTCCCATAAGATATCTTCACGCTTATGTAGTCTACAAAAAATATATATATAGTACCTATCACTGATTCTTTCCCCTCGCGTGATCTACAGTACAGTACACTTCTCCATCCATACTCATAACTTCGCGAGTAAAAAAAATATATAGATATATATATAAATATAATATAAATAATAAAAATGAAAGAAAGAAGACTAAAAACAAAATAAACAGCTCCACTTATTATGTTTTCCTAAGACGATCTCCAAAAAGAAAATATAAACAAAAATATAAGCCTCTTCCATTCCATATATTTCTTTATGTTCACGTGTTGCTCGGCGTAATTTATCCTGGGACTCTATAAAGGCAGGTCGTTCTTTTCCTTCACACCTTAAGGACCCCCATAATGTAGTCAGAAAGATTGGAGGTTAGCGAGTCCTTCCAACATTGTAACTAAACACCACCTACATTGGAGGAGCTTGTTTCGTGACATAGTTAGGAGAAATCAGAAGCCACCACCAGGTCTCATAGTTACACGATCACAGGGTCCCTTAAACACATGGAATGAGGGACAGTTTATCGGGTGGTAAAGGTTTCACAGTGTACCGTCACGGTCGTCAAACGTTATAAAATCTCCCCTTTCATTCACTTCATTATTGTGTCGTGTGTCATATTATATCCTGTCCTGTTCTCTCTCTCTCTCTCTCTCTCTCTCTCTCTCTCTCTCTCTCTCTCTCTCTCTCTCTCTCTCTCTCTCTCTCTCTCTCTCCATAATGATATAACAATAAATGACTGAAAGTAAACAGTAATAATGTGTGTATGTGTGTGTGTGTGTGTGTGTGTGTGTGTGTGTGTGTGTGTGTGTGTGTGTGTGTGTGTGTGTGTGTGTTGAAGACCAGTTAAACGAAAATAGCAAAATGAAAGAAAGACACAACAACATTTTAGTGTACAGAATTAACCCTGACTCGCCAATAACACAGGATAATGCTGGACAACTTCAAACTTCACCATGTCAGGATATTCTCTCATCACAACAGGAAACTCTTATCAATTTTACGACTCCTGCCACTTCTCTGTTTACCTTTAGAAATGTCAAGGAGAATAACTTGAGGGGGTTAATACACTTTTGGTATATTGGAGTCCCTTGATTCCTTCAAAGTATGCCGGGAAACAGGATCAAATGAACAAAAATAATGGTGTTCTGTTGCCTGGAGTAGTTTGGAAGAATCAGTTGCTCCAGATTTACCAACACTGTCATACCCCCTTCAGTCAAGGAGTCTCTTGACTTTGTGAATATACACATACACTCATTATTATTATTTTCATTGTTTTATTTTTGCCTTTACTTCCTTCCTAAAATAAATCTTATAACGAAGGTCAAGGAGAAACCTGATGAAAAGTCTGATAGGGTCATAATCAACATAATTCAAGCCAGAGTCAGGCACTGAAGAACGACTGTTATGAAGCAGATGATGAATTATATACTGTAAAATTAAGTGTGCGAGTAGTAGTAGTAGTAGTAGTAGTAGTAGTAGTAGTAGTAGTAGTAGTAATAATAATGAATGAAATATGACTCGTGTAACACCGTGAGAGAGGGAGAGAAAAGAAAAAAGGTTGACCTACAGTATTATCCACTTCCACGAAAGTCACTTCAATAAAATACCAATTATTTTTATACGTAGCGCACACAAAATACTCGTCCGTTTTACTCTTAGGAATCGCTGGTGATGCTATAGTGACATAAAACATAATGCCTAACAAATCACTATCGTTATTATCACGACCACATCCATCTCGTCGTCCTCCTCCTCCTCCTCATCATCATCATTATTATTATAAAATATCATGACATTTTCTAAGGATACTATAGGTCAAGGATTAAAGTTGCTGCATATTAATACCATATATAACATAATTCTACATTATAAAAACAAATTATCAGGTGAATAATTATGAATCCATAACTTCCATAAATAATAAAATCAGTGGTTTCTACATCATCTTTTTTTAGTGTAATTCCTTGCTCAATAATAATAAGACAATGTTCACAGCTTACCAAACCGCCAACAAAGACGTCATCTTATCAACAATTACCTGAAGGAAAACATTACATTTTTTTAATGATACTATAAACCAGCAGATAAAATTCGTACTTACACACTCCACTCTGCACGCTATCAACAACAACCAAAGGAAGTACCTGAAAAATAAAGGAAAAAAGAACATAAGTTACATTTGATTCCATGAAAAGTTTGTATACTTATCATATGTTAAGAAAAAGCATGGCAGAATAACCACACTACGTATATATACTTTTTGTTACATATATTCTTGTAAAAATCAATGGTAGAAAATTAAGAAATTATGCAAACGTCTCCAACCTCTGTTTAAAAGTTGAGAGTATATTAATGAATACAAATTATGCGTTTAATTGACCCCCTGACGACACGGATACGAACCTTTCACTGCGACTGTAAACAATTTCTTCCAACACTCATTTATGCATGTCAGCTGTTGCTCCATCACTATTGATAGTTAGTTCAGTCAAAGGAAAACAGTCATTATTGCCACTACAGTACACCTTTGTAGTTTGAATTATGGAACTTGTATATATGTATTATTGAATAACCGATTGTGAGAAAACACACACACACACACACACACACACACACACACACACACACACACACACACACACACACACACAAAGAGAACACACACACGATTACGCATACCCCGTCGACACACACACACACATACATACATACAGTAGCATCAACCCCAACCCACCCTCCCCCATACACACAAAGAGAAGCACCTCCCCCACCCCAACACACACACACACACACAGATTGATGAATAATGACACACAGTCACCCCAGATATTTGGCATGGAGAAGGTACAGTACATACAACAACACACGGGCCTGAAGCTGCAGGTGTATATAGGAAGAGTTCACTGACCATGTTGTTCCTTCATTTACTACCTGGTGGTGACTTGGTAATGAAAGAATGATTTATAGTCTTCATCATCAGGGGTCCAAACATAGACTAATAGATTGCTTTTCAGTTGTCCAACATTCTGAAGATGTTTTAATTCTCCCTTGGCTTTCCTTTATCGGGGCATTCTGTGATTTTTTTTTACCCCTCGATGGAATTGAAATTTCTCTATCGAGCTTTATGTGAATATTTTTATTCTTCTCTGTCATTTCTTTATCTAAAATTCGGCAGATGTTGTAAGCATGCATTATAACATTATAAGAATATTTCATCCTTTCCGTGGCATTTCTTGCATTCTTGAATTATCTTGCATTCTAACTACATGTTGTCCCTTCATTGGACTTCCTTCGCCTGTTAGTTAGACTCTATCTTAATTCTTCAAGTTTTTTAGCTAGAAATTTTTTCTTATGACCACCAAAAGTCTATACCAGCCTATATTTTACAAGACGAATAGTGATGAGCAGAGAAAGTCGTATTGTATGTCATGGTATTCAGTCATTGTAAAATGATATTCAGTCAAGGTTAAAATATTGTTATTAAATCATATCAAATTCACATTGTAATTAGTTAAGGGAAACTCTATGATATTTAATGAAAGACAATTATTAATGAGTCTGAGCCACATGTTATTCATTCAAAGCAATATTTTATTCAAAGCGAAAAGTTTTAGTATCGTATTCAAATGTTCAATTAATCAAAGCCATATCCTATTCAGTACGAAATGTTATATGTAAAGGCAACGTCATATTATTTATCTTTTTAGGTAGATCAATTTCCAACTTAAATAACTAGAAGCTATTCAATACAATCCATAAAAAGTAGTTATATTGAGACAGGTCCTAAACGGTGCCTCCTTGACGTCACTTACAGAGTTGATCTTTGTGGATAATCTGGATGCAACTGACTCCTTCAAACGATTCTATAAAACAGAAACTTTGCACGCACACTGAGGAAGGCTAATCTGTTTTCTGACATGCATTACAGCAGCTTGGAGGACTTATTAGCAGCCCTTCATTTAGACCAGATCTGGAAGCCTTGCCTCCTTAATGGTACAGTATACACTTGCTTTGTTAATACGCCTAGATTCTCCCAAAGTATGCCAGGAAACAGGACCAGATTAACAAAAATAATGGTGGCCTGTTACCTGAACTAGTTTGGAGGCATCAGTTGCTCCAGATTTGCAAACAACACTGCACCACCCCCTCAAGGGAACAATACAGAGTTGGTAAATCTGGAACGACCGATTCCTCCAAACTATTCCAAACAACAGGCCACCATTATATTTGTGTTAATCTGGTCCTTTTTCCTGATATACTTTGGAGAAATCAAGGCGTTCTAATGTACCAAAACTATATACTATTGCCATAATGACAACTCCAAGGACACCCAGCCCTCACTGTGAGCACCTGAACATGACGGTGAACTTGGGGGAGTAAAAACCTGTACCCAGTGAAGGACAGTGGGAGGTCGACCAATACTCACGTGATCACAGGGACATGGTGGTGGTGGTGGTGGTGGGCAAGGTTGGTTGTGTACAGAACAGATTATAAAGTTGTGTATAATTAAACAGTATTGTGATGAAGCAGAGGATGTTGACATACTATCGATCGTCTACAGTAGAATGTGATCCAACAAGAGTGAGTGAAGTGAAGTAAGGAAGGAAGGGTGAAGGACCGCTCCCACCTCTCTCCCTCTCCACATTCCTCCTTCCTCCCCAGCAGCCTAGGCGCCTTGTAATACCAATGGGAAAGCAGAATATCTAAAATGATCTGTCCATCAACATCATACCAGGAGATATCACCACCTGTCTCCTCCCCTGCTTGAATAACAGATACGTAAGGGACCCTGTGATGTAGTCAGAGGTAAATGTGTCCTTCAAATACTGCCACGAAACACCACCTATATAGAAGGAGCTTGTTTCGTGGCATGGTTAATAGGAATCAGAAGCCTCCATTTATTCCTACATGATCACAGGGTCCTATAGTAGACAGGCACACAGGCAGGTAAACACACTACATACTGTACTGTACATTAGCACATGTACACGAATCCAGGAGTAAATACACACACGCACACACACTCACACATAAATACGGCACACCACATTATTAGTACACATGCGCGAACTCACTCACTCACTCACTCACTCTCTCTCTCTCTCTCTCTCTCTCTCTCTCTCTCTCTCTCTCTCTCTCAAGAACACGAACAAACATTTCCATATATTTTTCCCTGGGCCAAATTAGTGTGCCGTGCCTGGTGCTTTCATTGTCTTGGTCCGGACCTTCGTTGTGTAGCGTCACAATCAGTTTTTTTTTTTTTTCATATCTTTGTTGGTATATATCATGTGAGACCTATTCATTCATGTGTATATTTCAATATTTACCAACAATGCTCATTTGCTATAATTTTTACTACTTATAATATGGAGCCCTAAGTTCAAAAACGATGACACTGAAAAAAAAAACCCACTCTATTTAAGGACCCTGTGATAGTGTGTGAAACTTGGAGACTTCTGCTGATTCCTCCTGACTAGGCCACGAAACGAGCTCCTTCCATATAGGAGGTGTTTCGTGGCAATATTTGAAGGACTCATTTCCCTCCAATTTTCTGACTACATGACAGGGTGCCAGTTAAAATTATGGCTTCAATTCACAACAAACAACAAATTCTCGATACAACGAAAATACTACTGCAGCGAGAGAAGCCTGTGAGAAGGGCACACGTAAGTAACTCAGTAAAACACACACAGAGAGAGGTAAAAGCACACGGCGGCAATACGTCACATGTAGCCAGGACAGCACATAGTGTAGGAAGAGGAGGAGGAGGAGGATCTGACAGTCGACCACATCAGCACTCGAACCAGCCCGGTACGTGACGACGACTTGCTGAGGTGGGCATTGCAGTCAGTCAGTCACTCTTGTAAATAATATATACTCGTTCGTACCCCCCAGGAAACTAACTCACTTCACCTCACCTTACTTTACTTCACCTCAGTTCACTTCATTCAGGCCTCACTCACCACTTCCTTCAACACCACCACCACCATCGCTACTTTCACTTCATTCAGGCCTCACTCACCACTTCTTTCACCACCACCACCACCACCATCGCTACTTTCACTATGATTATCACCACCACCACCACCACCACGACTATCACCATTCCTACTCCCCTTTTCACCACCAATATCACCACCACTCCCACCATTACCCCCTCTTCATCATCACCACCACCACCACCACCACCATTATCTCCATTACTAGCTTTCATCACCATCATCACCACTATCACCACAAGCAACCACTCTCACCACCTCTAAAGAGTGAGTATGACGGAAGGAGAAGGAAAGAACGAAGGAAAAAGGGAAGGAAGGAAGAAAGGAAAAACAGAAAAAAGATAAATGAAAGGAAGGAAGAGGAAGAAAGAGGAAGGAAGGAAGAGGAAGGAAGAGGAAGGAAGAGGAAGGAAGAGGAAGGAGTAGAAGGAGGGAGAGAGGGAGGAAGGAAGAAGGAGGGAAGGAGCGAACGAAAGAACGAACGATGAGGGAAGGAAGGAAGGAAGGAGGGAGGATGGAAAGACGGAAGGCCGAATCTCAGAAATATCACCGTTCACAGGTTACTTTTACACACTAATCCAACCTCCACACAGATAGTACTGGTAGAGTCTGAAAGAACAAAGATACGAAGAGAGAGAGAGAGAGAGAGAGAGAGAGAGAGAGAGAGAGAGAGAGAGAGAGAGAGAGATTTGATACCAAAGAGAGTGGTGTGGAAAGCTAAGTATAGGGAGAGTGAAATATCAATATGTGAGAAGAAGTTAGATATGATAGAGGGGAAGTGCGGAGTGAGTGAGTGAGTGAAACATTGAGGAATAAGAGAGGGACAGTGAGGAGTTTGAGAGAGGAAGTGAGGAGTGATGAGCTATAGTGAGGATTGAGTAAAGGACGGGAAAGTGAAAAATGAAGGAGGAAGAGGAAGGAAAGAGGAAAGGGAGGAAGGAGGGAAAAGCGAGGTAAGGAAGGAAAGAGGTAAAGGAGGAAAGAAAGGGAGAAAGGAAGGATAGAAAGAGTGAATGAATGAAGGAAGGAAAGATATAAGGAAGAATGAAAGAATGGAGGAAGGAAAGAGATAAGGAAGGAAGGAAGGAAGGAGGGAAGTAAGGGAGGAAAAAAGGGAGAAAGGAAGGATGGAAAGAATGAATGAATGAAGGAGGGAAGTAAAGGAGGAAAGAAAGGGAGAAAGGAAGGAAGGATGGAAAGAATGAATGAATGAAGGAAGTAAAGAGATAAGGAAGAATGAATGAATGGAGGAAGGAAAGAGATAAGGACGGAAGGGAGGAAGGAGGGAAAAGCGAGGGAAGGAAGGAAAGAAAGGGAGAAATGAAGGATGGAAAGAATGAAGGAACGAAAGAGATAAGGAAGAATGAATAAAGGAAGGAAAGAGATAAGGAAGGAAGGAGGGAAGTAAGGGAAGGAAAGAGATAAAGGAAGGAAGGAGGGAAGTAAGGGAAGGAAAGAAATAAGGAAGGAAGGAGGGAAGTTAGGGAAGGAAAGAGATAGAGGAAGGAAGGAGGGAAGTAAGGGAAGGAAAGAGATAAAGGAAGGAAGGAGGGAAGTAAGGGAAGGAAAGAGATAAAGGAAGGAAGGAAGGAGGGAAGTAAGGGAAGGAAAGAGATAAAGGAAGGAAGGAGGGAAGTAAGGGAAGGAAAGAGATAAAGGAAGGAAGGAGGGAAGTAAGGGAAGGAAAGAGATAAAGGAAGGAAGGAGGGAAGGAAAGAGATAAAGGAAGGAAGGAGGGAAGTAAGGGAAGGAAAGAGATAAGGGAAGGAAGGAGGGAAGTAAGGGAAGGAAAGAGATAAGGAAGGAAGGAGGGAAGTAAGGGAAGGAAAGAGATAAAGGAAGGAAGGAGGGAAGTAAGGGAAGGAAAGAGATAAAGGAAGGAAGGAAGGAGGGAAGTAAGGGATGGAAAGAGATAAAGGAAGGAAGGAGGGAAGTAAGGGAAGGAAAGAGATAAAGGAAGGAAGGAGGGAAGTAAGGGAAGGAAAGAGATAAAGGAAGGAAGGAGGGAAGT
>JAWQEG010001013.1:0-84610 GCA_033782935.1 Petrolisthes cinctipes | reverse complement strand
GAACATTGATTAAACGAGGTATTAATTCTGCACATATAATATACTGTAGGTATTGTTCTGCTGACTGGTTCAAGTATTACCCACATAACATTACTAGAAAATGTTTGTAGTTGGAAAAATAATGTAGTGAATTTTTTTTAATAGTTGCTACAAACCTTTGATGTCATAGTGGTGCATACGAATTCCTGAGGCCGACTGTACACTCCCAATCCAAAGTTTGTATCCAGGTCTTGTTGCTGAAGCTTCGAATCATTTGATATACTAGCTGGCGAACCAATTCCAACGCTTAACCTGTTTCATATTTGTAGGTCTTGTTGTTGAAGTTTCGAATCATTTGACATACTGGTGAACCAATTACAACGCTTAAGGCGCGGTCACACAAGCAATTTTTTCAGCAATTATTTACCGGCAATTTTATTATTCACCGGCAATTTTAACAACAAATCTAATAAGAATGTTGTATTACAGTTACATAGTCTTACATTACAAAACAACAAAACTAATAATAGTAATAATAATATTACAGTTACAGTATTACTGTTACATAGTCATGCATTACAAAACAACAAACCTAATAATTATAATAATAATAATGTTGTGTTGTAGTTACATAGTCTTACATTACAAAACAACAAACCTAATAATAATAATAATAATAATAATAATAATGTTGTATTGCAGTTACGAAGTCTGATATTACAAAACAACAAACCTAATAATAATAATAATGTTGTATTGCAGTTACATAGTCTGACATTACAAAACAACAAATCTAATAATAATAATAATAATTTGTATATCAGTTACATAGTCTGACATTACAAAACAACAAACCTAATAATAATAATAATGTTGTATTGCAGTTACATAATAATAAAAATAATAATAATAATAATAATAATGTTGTATTACAGTTACATAGTCTTACATTTTCTATATGTTGTAAACCTTTGAAAACAACAACAGCGTGTGTACCAATTTCTATATCCAACTGTACATTCCTTTTTTTTCTCTCTCTCTGGCCACGTGGTTCCCAAACTTTTTCTACTGACCATTCATTACCTAATTTCTTACAGCCAATAAAATGGACAATAAAAGTCATTGATGGACAATAAAAATAAGCCATAAAGGGATCACTGTCGATGTAAATGTCTGACAGCTTTGATAGTTTTATTAGCTGAGAAACGTTCCAATAAAAAGGTTAAGTACCATTATTGGTAATAGTCAAGCGTTTGTCCAGAATTTGTTTTCGACTCAAGGTTTTCAGAATGCAATGTTTTATAGTGTATTTTTAATGAATTTATTTTTCACAACCGTTGCAAATTAGTGTTTAGGGAGATATCACCCCCCCCCCAGCCTCCCCCAACCCAATCTCTGAAAACACCTCATTTTCACCATATTTGAACAAGATTCGTCTGAAAAACACTACAACACATTAAATAGAATTAGGTAGACCTCACCTCACCTCACCTAACCTAATCAGGACCACGGCAAACTACCAGGACCTAACCTTAGCAATCTATGGAGCCTGGATGTAAACACTTGGTGACCATCTTGAATTGATATTATTATGCTGGAACCTACGGTTCCGGTTCTCAATATGAAAGGAACTGTTGGAACCGGTACCTAATATTAACAGACAATGTTATATAATTGCTGTCTAATGCTGTTTTAAAGCCTAAAGGCTGCTTCACACAAGGCAATACACGGCTGGTTTTGCTACCCGCTAGTTTCCAGCCAGCCCTGTCTAGTCGGAGTTAGAGGCAATTTTCGACATAAGCCTACACACGAGCGGGAGCAATCAGCAGCTGAGCTGACAGACTAGCCACTATAATAGGCCGTGTAAACAAACTAGATGGTAGTGGTGGGCGAAACCACCATATTTTAGTAGTCGCGATTACTGATTACTTTATAGAAAATAATCTATTAGTAATCAATCATCGTTACGATTACTGGATTCTGAGATAATAATTTTGTTATTCAAAATATCAATGTCCCTCAAAAAGTCAAAGACTTCCTTAAAAAGTAGGTATATGGTGGATAGGAATACATGTTACACAAGCTACATATATACATGAGGATGGAAGGAAACGAGGGAACGGGAAAATACAGAGAAGAAGAAAGTCATGACGAAAAGAAGGTAGGAAAAAGAATAAAAAGAGACGGACGAAAAAGAGGTTTGCCGAAGAACTAGGATAAAGGAAGCACCAAACTCAGTTATTGCCGCAACTCGGCTGGAAAACACCAACAGGTCGGTCTTCCCAACCTGGCTAGCAATTTCAGCCGCCATCGTCAAATTTTGCTAGCGGCTGGAAAAATCTTGCTAGCAGGTAACGAAACCAGTCGCGTATTGCCCCGTGTGAAGCCGCCTTTAATTGGCTGACTGGGACAAATAACAAGTACATTGAATATAAGACACACACAGACACACAACTATTGGTGGAACTGTTTCCTTGGAACTAGAATCGGTTCTCACCTCCGAACTGGCGGTTAATTCTTGCTCAGCCCTAGCCCACTGATAAAGGAAAATTGAATAAATTAAGTAAGGGTATAGTTGTATTTAATGCATTTGTGACAGAAATACCCAATAAGGAAATGACGTACAGCCGGAAGTACTAATTTCTCCCCCCCCCCCATAGCCAAAGTCGCGGCCAGTGACGTCCGGGCGAACGAACACACCACATCCAACTCCTCTGCCCCGACCCCAGTGGTTCATTTGCTCGAAGTATTAGAAAAAGTGAAGCATTGTAGAGGAGTTGGATGTGGTTTGTTCGATCGCCCGGTTGTCACTGGCTGCGACTTTGGCTATTGGGGGGGGGGGGGAGAAATTAGTACTGCTGGGTGTACATGTATTAAGAAATATATTTGACAGAAAAGAATTAATGAGTGATTATGGACAAACGCTTGACTAATACCCCATCATTTAATTTATTACAAGCAACTACCGACTCACTATTCATTCATCACACACACATTAAGTACCATCTTCTATTATATTTCAAGCAGCTATTCACAAATCAAAACTATAGCAGACACATACACACACGTTAAGTACAATCTTTTTTTTTATTACAAGCAGTTAATCACTAATAAAAACAATAACAGACACACAAAGCACACACACAAAGGTTCTTGCCTTACCCAAAGATCGGCCACTAAGAGATCTGAGCTCATTCCGGGAGGGTAACAGTTGGTGAGCACGTGTCCAGCACGTGATCAAGACCGTAGGTGAATATGTGAATAACACGTTAATTAAGTACTATCATCTAATTTACTACAAGCAGCTATTGACTCACCATTCAAAACAATAACATCTTAATGTAAACGTGAGAATTTTAGTCAGCAAATTGATTGAGTTATCCATATGTGTATTGAAACTTATGTGCACGACTGTACAGTTGCTCAAGAAAAGACTGCAACCAAATTTGCTGAAGTGTGGCAATATCTGGCAGGTGCTCCAAAGTAAACACTCGTATTTTATCAATGGATCACTCAGAATCTATAACCGTTGTAAGGATGAATGTAATTAGCTGAAGCCAATAACATCCATCCATACAAAGGTTGTAGGTTCTGAGTGATCCATTGATAAATTATGAGTGTTTACTTTGGAGCAGCTTCCAGATATTGCTACACACCAGCAAATTTGGTTGCAGTCTTTTCTTGGGCAACTGTACATGATTGATCCTTATATATGTACCTCCCCTCATCCATAACCTAACCTAACCTAACCATACCATCCATAACCCAACCCTAACCACACCCAACCATCTATAACTTAACATAACCTAACCTATCCATCCCTAACCTAACCACACCATCCATAACTTAACCTAACCTATCCATCCCTAACCTAACTTAACCTAACCATCTATAACCTAACCTAACCTACACCATTCATAACCTAACCTAACCTAAACCATCCATAACCTAACCAAACCATCCATAACTTAACCTAACCTAACCTAACCTAACCACACCCAACCATCTATAATCTATAAAAACCTATAACCTATCCCTAAACTAACCTAACCTAACACAAACATCCATAACCTAACCTAACCTAAACTAACCATAACCTAACCCAACATAGCCATCCATAACCTAACCAAACCATCTATAACCCAACCTAAAATAACCTAACCCAACGTTACGTTACCCTAACCTAACCTAACCTAAACCAACTATCTTATTATATATTATATTAATTATATTATTACATATATATATTATATTATTATTATATTAAATAGGTGATTATATAACCTCCTGTCCCACTAAGTCAGTATTGATTGATTGATTGGGCAACAGCGAGGTCATTTAGCGCCAGAAAAAGGTGAAAAAGAGGTGTGTCAACAAGCAGTAAAGAAATAAAACACACTTTTAAGTCAGGACCTACGATAAATATAATAAAGGTATTATTATTATTATTATTATTATTATTATTATTATTATTATAGGCTATGGCATTACAGAAATTGAGGAGCTTGTTATGTATGAGTAAGGGAGTATACAGTATACATGTGGTATTTTGGAGCACCTTGATTCCTCCAAAATATGCCAGGAAACAGGACCATATCAACAAAAGGAATGGTGGTTTGTTGCTTGGAATAGTTTGGAGGATTCAGTTGCTCCAGATTTACCAACACTATACTACCCCTTCAAGCTTAAAGGAAGGAAACGCTTGTTGGTAATTTTGAAGGCTACTGATTCCTCCAAACTGTGCCAGGAAACAGAAGCACCCAGTGTTACTAATAGGGGATCTGTTTCGTGGTATAAATTGGAGGAATCATTAGGCCTTCACTCCTCCCTTAAGGACCCTGTGATGTAGTTTAGTGAGTCCTTCAAATAATGCTACGAAACACACACACCTATACAGTATATGGAAGGAGCTTGTTTCGTGGCATAGTCAGGAGGAATCAGAAGCCTCCCAAGTCCCATACACGATCACAGGGTCCTTAACATACAACAGCATCCTTCCACCAATTTATCTCTGTACTCAGCCTGACCTCTCCCTCCCCCTCCCCATACCTTCCTCTCCTAGACTATACAACGTTTTGGTTAGGTACTTAATTTGTAGTAAAAGATTCATCTATTCACAACCTTCCTTGACCTACGATAGTACCCTTCCTTCCTTCCACCTATACCTATCTTTCTACACAGCCTGACCTCTCCCTCCCTTCCTCTCCTAGACTAAACAAATTAAGTAATAATTTATGGTAAAAGGTTCATCTACACTTTCCTTAACCAACAATAGTACCCTTCCTTCCTTCCACCTTTATCTATCTTTCTACACAGCCTGACCTCTCCTTCTCCCTCCCTTCCTCTCATAAACTGTACAATGTGTTGGTTAGGTACTTGGGGTATATGATTAATTAAGTAATATTTTATAGCAATAGGTCCATCTATATACACCTTCCTTAAGGGACCCTGTAATCGTGTTTGAGACTAGCTGGAGGCTTTTGATTCCTGCTGACTATGCCACGAAACACACTCCTTCTATATAGGTGTGTGTGTGTGTTTCGTGGCAATATATGAAGGACTCCTTTACCTCCAATTTTCTGACTACATCACAGGGTTTCATTAACATACAATAGCAACCTTCCTTCCACTTACCTACCTTTCTACTCACCCGGCATGTTGACCTCCACCTCTTTTTCTCTCCTAGGTTTGCAAATCGTTTTATTACAACTCATTCCATACAATCCTTCCCTTTTTTGTGTTCCAGCCTCCTTTCCTTTTAACACACACACACACACACAATGAGTTAAGCTACAGTCATCCTTTCACATACACTAACCTTGGCTTGTCTTACCCTTCCATTAGTATACTTCCCATCATCTGTATGTGTACACTCGCGATCCAAGATATGTATCCAGTCTTGCTTCGAATAGCCTGATCGAGTATGGAGTGATCTCAAGCAAATATGAAACAGGATAAACGTTGTAATTGGTTCATTACAATATCAAATGATTCAAAACTTCAATAAGACCTGGATACAAATTTTGGATTGCAAGTGTACAGTGGTGGACACAAGTTTCAATACACATGTAGAAAACTAGCTCAAACAAATGGCTGACTAATGTTTTCACCTCCTCATTTAATGTAAGTAATAAAACCCACACTGGTAAACGAAATATTTTTATTCCAGACGTTTCGGCGACCTCTGTCACCAGTAAACGAGCACCTTTGGTTGGCACTTTCTCCAGTTCACATATACAGAATTCAGCAAATTTCATAGATAAAATTAAGTCCCTAAATTTCTCCAATGGGAAGTTAGTAAGTTTTGATGTGGATTCCTTATTTACAAAAGTTCCCATTGATGATGTGTTAAGATTTTTAGTAGAGAAATTGCCTGACTGTAACATTAACTTAGGAATGCCACAAGATGTGTTTCTCCAATTAATTAGCCTGTGTGTAGATTGTAATGCATTCTCCTTTGATACCCAGTTTTATAAGCAAAAAACTATGGCATGGGGATGGGCTCTCCTTTATCTCCAATTCTGAGTAACCTGTACATGGAATCATTTGAGACTTCCCTCCTTACAACCATTTCTCACCCAGATCTTACTTGGTTCAGATACGTTGATGACATTTTTTCCTTTTGGCCTAAATCCCTTAACAATTTTGAGGATTTTTTCTCAAATCTCAATGCATTGGTTCCCTCCATTAAATTCAAAGTAGAGTGGGAAACAAATGACTCCCTCCCATTTCTAGATGTACTGGTACAAAAAATTGCTAACTCTCTCAGTTTTTCAGTCTATAGAAAACCTACTCAGTGTAATCTGTATATTCATTTTTTCTCATACCACCATATTTCAACCCAAATGTCAGTGGTTTCTTCTATGTTTCTCAGAGCACTGAGAATTTCTAGTCCCCAGCACCTAGATCCGGAAAATGCTAAAATCTAGCAAATATTCTTGGACTTAAAATACCCCAAATGGTTCATAAGGAAAGCTTACTTTAAAGCTAGAAAATCATTTTTCGTGCCAAAATCCCCTGTCAAACAGAAACCATACATAACATTGCCCTATGTGTCAAGCCTTGATGTTGTCAAAGCTGTGAGTCAGGATTCTGATATAAACAGCATTTAGGTATAATTCAACCATAAAATCTTTGTTAGTTAAGAATAAACCCAAGAGCGAAGTCACTGTCGGTGTGTATAAAAATCCCTTGCCAAGATTGTGATTTAGTTTATGTGGGTGAAACTGGCAGGGATTTGAACACCCGTATAAAAGAACATAAGTATGCCTGCAAAGTAGGAAACAGCAACTTTGCAACCTTTGTTCATTCATATGAAAATAACCACAGAATAGATTGGAATGCGTGCCAAATGTTGTACAAGTGTAGCAATTCTAAGAAACGTAGGATTGTTGAATCTGTATGTATTAATAAGTACAATAATTTTAACCTTAATGAGGGTATGTTTAAGTTAGACCCAGTCATGGAAGGGTTAGTCAATAAGTCTTTGCCGCCAAAAGTACTCCCACCACCCATCACTGAAGCGGCGCGGGCAACAGGCACCACGGAATAGGTGAGGTGTGGTGAGGTGAGGTCACAACGGAGTGTATAGAAACTCACTCGAAAGTAATGGATGTACCACTCTTAACCTGTATTTCCACTGAAGAGGGCGACAGAGGTCGCCGAAACGTCTGGAATAAAAATATTTCGTCTACCAGTGTGGGTTTTATTACTTACATTCATGATCACGTTAGTATGATTTTCCACTCCTAATTTAATGTTATTGTTTTGAATAGTGAGTGAGTACCTGCTGGTAGTAAATTAGAAGATGGTAGCCTACTTAACGTGTGTGTGTGTGTGTGTTATTGTATTAAATAGTGAGTGAGTAGGTGCTGGTAGTAAATTAGAAGATGGTACTTAACGTGTGTGTGTGTGTGTGTGTTATTGTATTGAATAGTGAGTGAGTAGGTGCTTGGAGTAAATTAGAAGATGGTACTTAACGTGTGTGTTATTGTATTGAATAGTGAATGAGTAGGTGCTTGGAGTAAATTAGAAGATGGTACTTAAAATACTTATTGGAAAGTGTCTCGGCTAATGAACACAGGGAAAGAAGTTCTCAAACGTTTACATGAATTACCCCAATAATGGATGATTAAATAAGGCCTCTGTGATCGTGTATGAAAAGTGGAGTCTTCTGATTCCTTCTGATTATAACACGATACAAGTTCCTTCCATATATAGGTGTGTGTGTTTCGTGGCAATATTTGAAGGACTCACTCACCTCCAATTTTCAGACTACATCACACACAGGGTCCCTTACTATTGTCCACAACTGAACGTTACTGTCTATAACACAAATATGGTTTTCTTTCACACCTAGCAATAATTACCTTACTTGGAAACAGCTAATCTGAATTTTACCCACATCCTAATTGGTGTTTTAATTGATATCCAAGTCTTAAGGGGGAAATTTTGTATTGGTAAATCTGGAGTAACTGAATCCTCCAAACTATTCAAGCAACAGAACACTATTATTTTTGCTCTTCTGGTTCTGTTTCCTGGCATACTTTGGAGGAATCAAGGCACTCCAATGTACCAATAAAGAATTACCACTTCAAGGACCCTGTACTCGTGTATGGGAATTGGGGGCTTTTGATTCCTCCTGACCATGCCACGAAACAAGCTCCTTCCCTATTGATGTGTGTGTGTGTGTGTGTGTTTCGTGGTAATATTTGAAGGACTCATTTACCTCCAATTTTTTTACTACATCACACACAGAGCCCCCGTGATGCAGTTAGAAAATTGGAGTATTAGGGAGTCCTTCAAACATTGCCATGAAAACACACACCTATATTAAAGGAGCATGTTTCGTGGCATAGTCAGGAGGAACCAGAAGCCAGCAACTCTCATACACGATCATAGGGTCATTAAGGGGGTAATACACTTTTGGTACAGCCACAATCAAATATCCACCAACACTTTCTTTCCATGGTAGTAAATATCTTGGTAATAAACAACAACAACACATGTATGTATGATTTTGCAGCACCTTATGATAATAATAATTGAGGGAATTGAGTTGACATAAGGTGTTGTTGTAAGATTATATTTAGATATGATAACGATTTATTCGTTGCACCATGGAAGGAAAGTGTTGCAGGATATTTGATTATGGCTGTACAGTTGCCCACACATGAAGCTGGTATGGCTCGTTACTTGTGAGGTGGCTACAAAAGAAAGGAAAGTGAATAAAGATGTAGTTTGTTAATTAACATGCAGACAGTAAAATATTATTACTGTCAGCTTATCAACAATTTATAACTTTTGCTCACTTTCTTTCCTGTTGTAGATATCTCACAAGTAGCGAGGTGTACCAGATTCATGTGTGGGCAACTGTACATTGGAGTGCCTTGATTCCACCAACGTATGCCAAGAAACAGAACAACCAAATTAACAAAAATACATATGGTGTCCTGTTGCTTGGAATAGTTTGGTGGACCCTGTGTGTGATGTCAGAAAATTGGAGGTAAATGAGTCCTTCAAATATTACCACGATACACACACACACACCTACAGTATATGGAAGGAGGTTGTGTCGTGGCATAGTCAGTAGGAATAAGAATCCTCCAATTTTCATACACGATCACAGGGTCCTAAACTCCCAACAACCAAACTAAATCCTTATACCAAGGCTATTCCTCGGACTTTGAATCTAATCCCATCGGCCTTTACCTTATCAGAGTCTTTCTAACATTGCGCAACTTAAGGACCCTGTGATCGTGTACGAAAATTGGAGGCTTCTTATTCCTCCTGACTATGCCACGAAACAAACAAGTCCCTTCCATATAGGTGTGTGTTTTTTTCGTGGCAATATTTGAAAGACTTATTTACCTCCAATTTTCTGACTACATCACACACACACACACACACACAGGGTTCCTTAAGGGGGTAATTCAATTTTGTTATATTGGAGTGCCTTGATTCATCCAAAGTATGCTAGGAAACAGGACCAGATGAGCAAATATAATAGTGTTCTGTTGCTTGGAATAGTTTGGAGGAATCAGTTGCTCCAAATTTACCAACACTGTACTTCCCCCTTAAGTGAGTAGGACTTAGTGTTGGTAAATGTGGAGCATGTGATTCCCTCAAACAGTTCCAAGCAACAAGTCATCATTATTTATGTTAACCTGGTCCTGTTGTTTTCTGACATATTTTGGAGGAATCAAGGAGCTCTAATGTACCAAAAAATATACCATCCTCTTAATTAAGGGACCCTGTGTGTGATGTAGTCAGAAAATTGGAGGTTAGAGAGTCCTTCAAATATTGCCACGAAACACACATACACTCTCTTTCTCTCACACACACACCTATATGGAAGGAGCTTGTTTCGTGGCATGGTCAGGAGGAATCAGAAGTCACCAAGTCTCATACACGATCACAGGATCTTTAATGTGTGTCAGGGTTAACGAGGTAATTCACTTTTGTTACATTGGAGTGCCTTGATTCCTCCAAACTATGCCAGGAAACAATAGGACCAGATGAACAAAAATAATGGTGTGTTCTGTTGCTTGGAATAGTTTGAAGGAATAATTTGCTCCAGATTTACCCTTAAGTGACTCGCTATTATTATTATTATTTATTATTATTATTATTATTTTTTTTTTTTTTTTTTTTTGGCCCGTCATCTGGTGTTAGGTGAAGGGAGGTATTAGGTAGAGGGATTTCGGACAAAAGATTATGTGTGGTATCTTTTTTTTATTCTGTTAAGAGTTAAGTAGGTTACCTCTGCTGCTGAGAGAGAGAGAGAGAGAGAGAGAGAGAGAGAGAGAGAGAGAGAGAGAGACTGGATTACCTATTAACGTATATGAAGAGAGAGGGAGAGAGAGATAAAACCAGATTACCTATTAATATGAATGAAGAGAGAGAGAGAGAGAGAGAGAGAGAGAGGTCACCCCGAATCATTACACTCCCAGCATGTGTTCTCAGTCAGTAATAAATATAAAATCCCATCAAATATCATAAATACAAAGTTCATCAAATATCATAAATATAAAGTCCATCTTATATCATAAATACAGAATCCATTAATATCATAAATACAGAATTCGTCTACTATCATAAGTACAAAATCCTTCTATAATAATAAATACAGAATTCGTCTACTATAAATACTGTAAATACAAAAAGAAAAATCCATCTAATTTTAAACTAATACAAAATCCGTCTAATATATTTTATCTTTACGGACCAGATGAAAAAAAAAAAAAAAATAATGGTGTTCTGTTGTTGCTTGGAATAGTTTGGAGGAATCATCAGTTGCTCCAGATTTACCACCAACACTGTACTTCCTCCTTAGTTAATTAATGGTGAATTGGAAGGTCTGTGATTCCTCCAAACTATGATAGGAAACAACAACAGATTCCCTTATTAGTAACACTGAGGTGGTTTGTTTCGTGGCATAATATGGAGGAATCAGTAGCCCTCAAATATATAAACAAGAGAGAGAGAGAGAGAGAGAGAGAGAGAGAGAGAGAGAGAGAGAGAGAGAGAAACACCTGGATTACCTATTACCGTGTATGAAGAGAGAGAGAGAGAGAGAGAGAGAGAGAGAGAGAGAGAGAGAGAACTGGATTACCTATTAACGTATATGAAGGAGAGAGAGAGAGAGAGAGAGAGAGAGAGAGAGAGAGAGAGAGAGAGAGAGAACTGGATTACCTATTAACGTATATGAAGGAAGAGAGAGAGAGAGAGAGAGAGAGAGAGAGAGAGAGAGAGAGAGAGAGAGAGAGAGAACTGGATTACCTATCAACGTGTATGAAGAGAGAGAGAGAGAGAGAGAGAGAGAGAGAGAGAGAGAGACAACTGGATTACCTATCAACATGAATGAAGAGGTTAAGGTGGAAGTACAATGTTGGCAAATTTGAAACAACTGATTCCCCCAAACTATTTCAAGCAACAACAACAGAACATAATTATTTTTGTTCATCTGGTCCTGTTTCCTGGCATACTATAGATGGGGAATCATGGCACTCCAATGTAACAAAAGTGTATTACCCATTAACACTTCTGCAGACGATGTTATCAAAACTATTGTGGCTGAGGTATGTATGTATATATGTATGTACACTCACAATCCAAAATTTGTATCCAGTTCTTGTTGTTGATGTTTCGAATCATTTGACATACCAGCTAGTGAACCAATTACAACACTTATACTGTTTTATATTTGCTTGAGCTCGTTTAATACTCGATTAGGCTATTCGAAGCAAGCCTGGATACATATTTTCGATACATTATTTTGGATTGCGAGTGTACGTACAGTCACGAGTACTAATAAGGATCCAGGAGTGCTTTGAATACCTAGAGACAGCAGATAAACAATAACATCTCCATTGGAATTAGTTCGTTGGTGAATTTGACTGTTCAAAGCTTCAACCAAAGCTGTATACTTATTAGTGCTGGTGACTGTACATTATCTGGTGTGACCTCCCGTTTTGTATATACTCTTCATTATAATGTCGTCCTTATGTACAGCCGGCAGCATAAATTCGCGTCCATTCCATGTCTTCAATAATGCTAATATGACCAGATAGTTGCATTCTGAGCCAGTTTTTATTCCAACAACATACGTAATTTTCCATATGAGAACTATATCCGTCATCTCTGTATTAAAATTGTATTACAACATCACTATAGCTAATACATACGCAGGTGGAAATGAAGCGAACTTGTGCTGCCGACTGTACAGTACAGCCATGGGTGATAGTGGTGGACCAGGGTCCAAAGAGTGTTGGACAGCAACTGAACAGAGTTCGAACAAGTGAATTTTCCAAACCATTCTCAACGTTGAGAGGTTTAAAAGATTCATTTTTTTGAACTCAGTTCAGTTGCTCTCCTTGGACCCTGGTCCAGTACTGTCAGCCATGGCTGTACTTTCTCCTCACACCCTCCCTCGATCATAAATTACCTACAGTACCATCCTCCAATCTCTCTCTCTTCATCAGTTCCCATTTATCCAATCTCTCTCTCTACTTACTGGGAAAAGTGATCAATTTGTTGATGAAAGACGACCGCCCAGGCCTGGAAGACCCCATTGAATGCATGAGGGAGAAGGTGCATGATAGAGGTATGGGACTGCAAGCAAAGAAAAGGAGGGACAGACAGTAACTGGCGAGATAAATGATGAGGATTATAAACCATAGAGGTATGAGACAACAAGCAAAGGAAGGAGGGACAGACAGTAACTGGTGAGATAAAACTGATTAGGACTAAAGACCAGAAGCTAACCCATTCAATGTCCCGGTCCCAGTATAGAGAATGACTCGTTTGTTTTAGGTTGGCTCACATCAACCTTCAACACAATTAACTGTAGGTCAGCTTTGATCTAGACGACACTAATGGATAGAGTGGTCAGTCAAAAAAAGGCCCTTCAGCTCGTCAACTTAATTATCTCTCTCTCTCTTTCTCTCTCTAAGTGATGGGGCAATACTTTAAGGACCTTGTGATGGTGTATGGGAATTGGAGGCTTCTGATTCCTCCTGACTATGTCACGAGACAAAGCTCCTTCTATATAGGTGGTGTTTCGTGGCCATATTGGAAGGACTCGTATAATTTTCTGACTACATCACAGGATCCCTTAATAAGGGTTTTGACGCCCCTTCGGTCCCAGTCATTCCCTGTCCATTTCATCAGCTGTCCTTTTTTTCCTTCTATTTCCTTCATACTTGTTGTCCCCCTTCTCCCTCGTCCTACAGGGTCTTATAGGCCTAGGACGGACTTCTTTCCTCCTTGTATCAATCAATCCATCTTCTATCACTAATGAACTGAACATTGCTCTTCTGAACTCTCAAAGTATGCTTCCTTATTTCAAGAGTTTTAACCAGTACTGAATTAGTCAATATACACAACTGGTCAACTCTACAAGATACACTCACTGAGGGCACTGTGGGAAAGCCCGGTTCAAGCCATAGCCTTCCTCAAGAGCTCGGGGCTGTTCGGCCAGACAGCTTGAGGAACTTCAACAACAACAACAACAACTGGTCAACTTTGGAACACACACACACACAATTCCCTAAAGTAAGAGTTAACCTGAACTCTGCCCTTCACACACACACACACCTCCCAAATGCATGACTTACCGGTACTCTCAGTCTTTCATATTATACGCTTTTTTTTTTTTTTTTCCCTCTAGCCTATCGACCTTGGTGTTGATCATTAAGGCCTTTAATTTTTTTTTTTAATGTAATTTTTATTTATTTATTTATTTATTTTTATTATTTTTTTTTCAACTTTTTGCATATTATTTATGCATTTATTATTCTTATTCTTATTATTCTTACAATAAATCTTAAAATTAAATTTATATACTAATTGTTTTTTTGTTTTGTTTTTGTAATTTTATACAGATATTAATGTTTTCTTAATATTACGTCCTAGCTAATAAACTAATCTATGTACCTACTCAACCAATAGCTAACTAGACTAATACCTATTTAAACCAATCACTAAACCTACAGTAGATAGACAAATCGCTAAACCTATTTTAGACAATCGCTAAACCTAGGTAATACATCATATACAGGGTGATTCAGAAATGCGTGCCGAAAATCCGCAGGTGTATTCCTGGCACATAATTGAATGTAAATTAGTCAATAACGATTTTGGAAATTCTCAATAGTTTATAAGTTATAGTGCCTTCAAGGTTTGAAGAGTGTGTTTAAATCTAGGGATTGTACCATAATCTTTCAGACATTTTGCTGTGACTGTACATTCTACAGCTTTTGTCATATTCTTTAGTAACTTTTACTGTGTTTCCAATGCCTTCATGGGAGTTAAGTAATTTCACACGTGTCTGAAAGATTATGGTACAATCCCTAGATTTAAACACACTCTTCAAACCTTGAAGGCACTATAACTTATAAACTATTGAGAATTTCCAAAATCGTTATTGACTAATTTACATTCAATTATGTGCCAGGAATACACCTGCAGATTTTCGGCACGCATTTCTGAATCACCCTGTATATACAATATACACAACACAAAAAATATTTATAAATTCAAAAATATATACAAAATGGTAAGAAACAAAAGACATATAAAGTCACATCACTCTGATCAGTTCGGTCTCCCTCAAGAAAGTCATCAATTTATCAGTCACATCACCATCCCCATCACCTAAGAGAGCTGAGAGTGTGAAGGGGACTTTTACTGCATCACAGTAACTTATGAGGGAAGCACGCTCCCCCACAAATCGACGACAATGCAGGATGATATGACTGATAGATAACACCGCATTGCAGGTGTTACAATGCGGTGGAAAGCGTTTGTCTATATATGGTTCTAGACGAGTTATTCTGGTGCAGTTTGTTCTTATTCTTGCCAGTATTCGTTCTTCTAATCTATTGGGCCGGTTGGCAGTGGCCCAATCACCCAGTTGAGGCTTGATGGTGTTGATACTAAGTCTGGTCCACTGACTTTGCCACAGAAGATTAATTGATTTCTTTCCGAGGCATAGACACGACTGTAGATCATGAGGGACGTCCCAAGTCTCCTCGAGCTCTACCGCCGATTTCGCAAGTAAGTCTGCCCGTTCATTGCCATAGATACGACAATGCCCGGCCACCCAGATCAGAGTGAAGGACTTGTTGCATAAGTGCAACTTATTAATGATGCGACCCTGGATTTCATTAGAAATCGTTTGACAAGAGTTACTTGCCTGAAGGCCTGACTTGGAGTCTGAGAAAATTACTATTGAATTATGACGAGAATTTAGTGCATAGTCTATAGCTTTGTCTATTGCAAAAAGTTTAGCTGTAAACACAGATGTATGTGTTGGCAATCTGTACCTAAGTTCACATTCACTCGACCATACACTCGCACCTACACATTCATCTGACTTGGAGCCGTCAGTGTACACGTGGTGAGACCCCAGGTGACTGCGGATTATACAACCAAACAGGTGGTGTATCTCCAACTCCGGCGCCTTTTCCTTCGATGATGGTAATTGTTCTGCTAGCTGGTGGAGGCGTACAGCCAGTGGCCTCCGTCTTCCGTAGTGAAGGTGGTAGTGATGTTGATGGAGGGAGGCACTGGCCACGTTGCCGATCTCCGACTTCCGGATCATAGACATAGCGGTGTTGAGTGCGAGTTGATCCCGTCGAAGTCGGAGAGGAGGTATGTTCGCCTCCACCTCCATCCTAGCTACCCGTGTACACTTCAGAGCTCCCAAACACACATGTAAACATTTATTCTGGTACACATCCAATCTCCCTAGTGTTGTATCTGAAGCCGACCCATACACCTGTGAGCCATAGTCTAGCTTTGTACGAAAAAGGGTCTCATACACCATTAATAAAGATTTCCTGTCAGCTCCCCATGTGGTACCTGATAGGTACTTAAGGACATTTAAAGGTTCTTCACAATGAACAAGCAAATTATTAATACGATGTGTAAAATCTAATCTTTGGTCAAAATTAATTCCTAATAATTTTACAGAATTTTGAAATGGTACCGGTTGGCCATCTAACGTTATGTTAATCTGAGGTATTCTACGTTTACTAAAAATTACTCCGGTACACTTAGGAACGGAAAACTTAAAGCCCCATTGTAAGGCCCATTGGTGGACAGAATCAACCGCTGCTTGAATCTGTCCTGCTGAAAACTGTGCATTAAGTGATGAGTGCCACATAGCACAATCGTCAGCATACAACGAGTATTTAAGATTCCTGGGGACTAGAGCTGATGACAGAATATCATTGATCATGATGTTAAAAAGTGTAGGACTAAGCACGCTTCCCTGTGGCACCCCGTTCTCTTGGACAAAAATGTCCGATGTTACATTACAGGGAAGGGTGACAGAAAAGGTTCTGTCACGCAAAAAGTTGTTGATGAAAATGGGCAAATTACCTCTTAAACCATAACCATGAAGCTTCATCAGAATACCGTGTCGCCACGTCATGTCATAGGCTTAATGGATGTCCAAGAACACCCCTACCATGAATTCTTTATTGGCAAATGCCTTTGAAATGCAATGTTCCAGGTTCATCAAGTGATCAACTGTGCTCTTGTGTTTCCGGAAGCCACATTGTCGATCACTCAATAAACCCTTCGCTTCTAAAACAAAAAGTAGCCTATTATTTATCATTCTTTCCATGACTTTACAGAGGCAAGAAGTCAATGCAATAGGTCGAAATGAACTGGGATTCACAAGACGACCAGACTGTTTAGGTATCGGTATGACCCACGCAAAGTGCCATGAGTTTGGGAAGGTGTGAGACACCCAAATCTCATTATACACCGCTAGCAACTTGACCAGGTTATCCTGGCCAAGATGCCGGATCATACCGTACGTAATGGTGTCAGGCCCAGGACTGGTGTCTTTACAGGATCTTAAGGCAAGGAGAAGTTTGTCTATCATAAACTCCCGGTTGTATGAGTAGTCTATGTCTTCTATGGCAAAGTCTATCTCTTGTAGTTCAGCCATACGTTTGTGATGGAGAAAACGTTGGTCGTAATTGGCTGAACTACTTACTTTTGAGAAACTCCTGGCAAGTACATTTGCTACGTCCACGGGATCATCGTAGATGTTATTGTCCACTTGAAGAGTGGTGATGGGGGTATACGGGCGTTTGTTATTTAATATCTTTATAGTGGACCAGACTTTAGTGAGTGGTGTAAAACGATTCACTTTGGACTCAAACGACCGCCAAGAGTCCCTTTTAGCTCTATTAATTACTCTCCTTGCCTCAGCCCTCGCCCGTTTGTAAGCTATAAAGTTGTTCTGAGTGGGCTGTTTGTCAAAAATCCTGTATCTCCTATTGCGTTTCCTTAATGCCTCTCGGCAAGCTGTTGACCACCAATGTGCTTCACGCTTATTTCAAATTATAGAGGTTTTGGGAATAGCAACCTCGGCTGCGTGTAAAATGTTTTGTGTTAAATTTCGCATCTTTTCATCTATGGTCTCCCCGGATATATCTAAGTCAACGATACTCCCGAAAGACCCCCAATCTGCTCTCTTAGAATTGAACTTTGGTACCAAAGGGGCCGAAACAGAATGCTGCAAATAAGAGAGACAGATGGGAAAGTGGTCACTACCAAGGGAGTCGGAATTAGGATGCCAAGATAGTAGGTTTAGAAATAGATTGTTCAGCCTGTTCGCTTGGCTCTGACTCAGTCTGAGTACTAATAGTACACATCACGGGTCGAGATATCACCGCCGATGCATACGAGACATTGGGTGATGGAGTCGCTTGCGATCCCATCACCACCTTCCTCACATCATAATAGGAGATACCCCGCACTGCCTTCACCGAGCAGACCTCCTTCTCCAGCTTCCACTTGGGACAATCCCTTGAGGAAGTGGAGTGAACACCCTTACAATGAAAGCAGGAGAGCTCCACTGATGTGCACTTTTCCTCAGGATGGCCAGGCATCGCGCACCTGCCACACACTGAAGAAGCCTTACAAGTTCGATTTCCATGTCCATAAATTTGACAGTTCAAGCATCTAAGAGGGTTGGGGATAAAGGGTCTTACTTTAACAATTTCATAACCGATTTTGACAGTTTCAGGAAGTGAAACTTTGCCAAAAGTCAAGATAACTGTTGCAGTCTTCTTCATACCATCCTCAAAACGTGTAATGAATCTAGCATCAATGATATCTTGGGTCCTCATTTCTTCAATTATTTCCATCTCTTCCATCACCATTAAATCCCTACAGGTGATTACTCCCCTGCAGGAATTCATGGCTTGAGGAATCTTGGCTTCAACTTCATAATGGTGAAACTGACGACAGTTAAGCAAACTTGTTACCTGTTTAGAATTAAATTTGTTTACTAAAATGTCTCCAGAGGCAAGTTTTTTGACTGATTCAACCTCACAAGCCCAGCCATCAATTACCTTCTTAATGATAAAAGGATTGTGGCCGGCTAGTGGGGCCGAACCAGTAGCATGAAACATAACAAATGAAGCATTTTTAACGTCTATGTCAAGGGGTGATCGAGTCTCGGTTCGTCCGTCGTTTCGTGGTGGTGGTCGGTCATGGCCGCCTCCTCCGTGAGGGAAGGCAACATAGTGACCACTTCCCCGAAGGGTGGGGGGAAGTGGGAAGAGGGAAAGAAAACACCAGCAAGGGATTTATACCAGCTCTAATTAACTAATGTTTGAGATCAACCTCTCAACCCACACTAAGGTGGTCCGACTGTGTTCAATCACACCCAGAGCTATCAGTGGGGGAGTCCACCATAGGTAGGAGGCAAAGTTGATCTCAGTATTAAGATATAGACACCTACTATATCTTCTACCAGCTATGGAGGGAATGAATACTAGCTAAGCCTAGTCGTCACCAAAAGGGTGAAAAAAAAGGAAACTACTGCCGGTGCGGCAGGCCCTGGCAGCTAGAGGAGAGAGCACAAAACATACATCCTCTCTCTCCACGACCCAGTCTCAAAGTCTATTATACGCAACTGGTCAACTCTGGAACACACAGACACACACACTTCCCTAATGCACGAGTTAACCGGTACTCTCAGTCTTTCATATACGCAACTGGTCAACTCTGGAATATATACACACACACTAATGCACGAGTTAACCGGTACTCTTAGTCTGTCATACACACAACTGGTCAACTCTGAAACACACACACACACAAACACACTTCCCTAAAGCACAAGTTAACCAGTACTCTCAGTCTTTCCTGTACACAACTGGTCAACTCTGAAACACTCTACCTTCATACATCTTTCCACTTCATTACGACTTGTACTCCTCTCAATAGGAACATAGACATACAAGACTGTCAAAAAAAAAAAAAAAAAAAAAAAAACTGATACAGTACTTAGAATGTCTCGCCTTCAAGAGTAGAATACATATAATTTTCTTTCTTCTCTGATTATGACCACACGCCATAATTTAAAAATTCCATAATCTGTGCAAACTAACGAATGCGTAATTTTTTTTATTTTTTTTTTCATTAATATTCCACAAAAAATAAATATTGACACAAGTACGAACCCAAGTAAAATGTATTCCGTGGGAAAAAGGGTTGCCAGTAAAATAAAATACCTTATCATATATTAATCCCAATATATTATATCTCTGTAACCCGGAGTACATTATATGATACAAAATACATAAAATGGAAGGTACAGTCGGCAGCAATTGTCCTGTCGCCACATCTGCCAAGTCATGAAGTATGGAAATATAAGCTTCACTGGCTCGTAAACTGAAAAAACAGAGAAGAATATTAATTTACCCCCTGGATATCGTATTTCTGTATGGTGAATGTGTTTATTTGATGATTAACCTTTATGTTATCTTTGAAGACGTGCTGATTGAGGCGACACGACTTTAGCCGCCGACTGTACAGCAATCATAAAGTATATACAGTATAATATTAATGTATACCTGTATAAATATAAAAAGTTTAAAATTGTTACATTAAGGGGAAAGTAGCCTATATTTTTGGTACATTGGAGTGCCTTGATTCCTCCAAAGTATGCCAGGAAACAGAACAGATTAACAAAAATAATAGTGGCCTGTTGCTGGGAACAGTGTGGAGGAATTATTACCTCCAAATATTCCAAAACTATACCCTCCCCTTAATTAAGTGATATTATTGTGCTTTATAAAATCCTGCGTTATCATGAACAGTATATTACAGTACTGTACACTCGTGATACATAGTTTATGAGCTGAGTGTGTGAGTAGCAGAAAGCTTCGAATCGCCTGGTATTGTTCATTTCCCCACCCAGTACTGTACACCAATAGAGGCTGAATTCGAATGCAGGGTATGTGTGTGTGGTGCCTGCCGTTCGTCTCAAGTCAGAAATTACGTATCACGAGTGTACAGCCACAATCAAATAACCACCAACTCCTTCCTTCCATCGTGCAAATAAATCAGTATCATATCAAGCTATAATCTTACAACACCTTACGTCAACTCAACCCCTTCAGTTATTATTATGAGGTGCTGGAAAATCATACACATGTTGTTCTTTATTACCAAGATATTTACTACCATGGATGGAAAGTGTCGGAGGATATTTGATTGTGGCTGTACATCCTTATCACAACATCACACCCAAAATTCAAATGTAGCTTATGATTCCCTGTTGTACTGAACCAATGATGCAAAAGCCTTTAATGACAGAAATAGGTACAGTCACGAGCACTAATAGTATTCAGGTGTGCTTCGAATACCTAGAGACAGTAAATAAATGCACAATAGCATCTCCATGGTACAGTCACGAGCACTAATAAGTATTCATGTGTGCTTCGGATACCTAGAGACAGTAAATAAATGCATAAGATCTCCATTGTACAGTCACGAGCACTAATAAGTATTCATGAGTGCTTCGAATACCTAGAGACAGTAAATGAATCCACAAGAAGAATATCCTTTGAAATTACTTCATTGGTGAATTGGACAGATTCAACCAAAGCTGTATTATTATTATTAGTGCTCGTGACTGTATGCGTGTCACTAGTTTCACATTCACTGGTTCGGGGTTGAGATTGAGACCTGAGCCTGACATTTGGGTGTGACTGCAACTCTTGTACCAAAATGCTATGTCACACTAGGAAGAGCTCTATATAATATAAATCTTGCTTCAGGATGTATTATTGGCCACATGAATTCGTACACACACTGCTGTTTTCGAGGGTTTACATTATATAGAAAATGTAAGACTACGTGACTGCAATACAACATTATAATTAGGTTTGTTGTTTTATAATCACTGAGTCACTTGGTAGACCATTCATTGCAATACTTCCACAATAATAACCTCTCTTTCCATATAGCCTGTGTAAGAACTCCTGTGGCCAACCGTCCAGGATGTGTCAGTCCATTGTCATGTACAGTCGGCCTCAGGAATTTGTATACACCGCTGTGACATCAAAGGTTCGTAACACCTAGAAAATTTAGTACATTAACCCTTAATTTGCAGGTGCAGTAAAATTTCGACAATAGCAACAAGTTTGGAGTACCGTAGGTGTAGCTTTCATTCGACAGCAGTTTTTAAATTTGCTCGGTCCCTAACAAGCTAGTTTCGGCCTGGTAACACTGATGTTGGTAGCCAAGAGGCTGCCACAGCCATCTCAGCCACCACCAGTCAATCTTACTCGAACAGTGAGGGTAGAAGGACATATTTTCATCACTCCTCTTTTCCTGTACAGTTATTACCATATATGTACATAAAAACGAGTGACATTATATTTCATATCATTGTGTTGAAAAATGTGATTCCGACATGTTTTATAATGAGATTAGAGTGTGAAAACTTACTTAGTTATGTAAATATAATGTAAATAGTATAAAAGTGAATTTGGAGTTGTGGTCATTGTGAGGTTACTACCCATCCTACAGATGTCATTTTAGTCTTCACAAGTACACCAGGAGACAGCTAAAGGTGTGTACATCAATATCCTGTATCATTAATTTATGTAGCATGAGTGGTTTACAAGCTATTAGCTGTCAAATGTGTTGTTTACATAGTGACCACGAGTGTGGAGAGAGGCCTAGAAGACACGAGTTGCTGCAGGAGATAAGGCCTGTGGCTTAACCCCTCCTGTCTGAGGGCGTGTTGAGAAATCTATCACCAGGTTCGGGCTGCCTTCCTGATTCCTCCCGCCAGGTTCAGGTGATTATTCAAAAATTGCTCTACTTCACTTACTCCCTATGTCTAAACTACAATGCCTAAAAACTTAAATTTGGTTCTGTAATCACCAGCAACTCTTCCTCTTTCGAATGAGACTAACCCCAGCTCTCTACGACTCCTGGGTACAAAGATATGATGTGAGGAAGAGATATAACTTTTGGCCCGAATGTGCGGTGTGTCTGTAAGTACGCTTGACTCAGTTCTGGCTCAGGGTGGTTGGTGGGTTGGTGGAGGGTGTTGCCAGGCAGTGGAGGCGCATCAAATAGAATGCGAGAAAATATTTGCAACATTGTCAGCCATCACGCCAAACATTTGCACACTGACTGAGTATGGCTATCCCATTGACACACTACTGGCTATAGCCCAGTCCCCAAAGCTCCACCAAAAGTGGCTATATTTTCACGGAATTGACAACATCGGCTAATGCCTACGCCCGGACTGCTCTATAGAGTCGTCATATCCAGATCTCCGGGCAGCTCCGCAGGGTCAGCACATGGTGATCCCCAGACTGGAGGGGTCAATGGTTAATTTCCCAACACCAAACTTTTCAAGTAATGTTATTTCTGTAATACTTGAATCAGTCAGCAGAACAGTGCCTACAGTATGTATATGTAGAATAATAAAGACCCTTTATAACCCTTAAACTGTGGGTGACAACAAAATTTGACACCACCAACAAGTGTGGGACACCGCGGTCGACAGCATAAGTCGACAGAGTAGTTTTTAAATATGCGCGCCCTTTGACATACTTGCTTAGGCTTACAACAGAGGGTGTGTGTGCTTAGGCACTCCCCCAAGTCACACCAATCTAGTTTTGCCAGTGTAGGAATAACTGTCACCGTGTGAGGATGAATTTTCAGCACTCCGCTTTTGCGAAAATTATTATACAAGTAAGTAAAAACGACAGTTTCATATTGTTGTGTTGAAAAATGTGATTCTGACACGTTTTATGATGAAATCAGAGCGTGAAAACTCACTTAGAAATTTTCAGGTGTAAAAGTGAAATTTGAGTTGTGGTCATTGTGAGGTGGCTACCCATCCTACAGATGTCCATTTAGTTTTCACAGGTGCATCAGGAGACAGCTAAAGGTTTGTACTTCAATATCATGTATCATTTATTTATGTAGCTTAAGTGGTTTACACACTATTATCTGTCAAATGTGTTATTTATGATTTGAGCGCGAGGGGTGAAAAAGGCCCGGGCCAGAGAGTGGCCACATTCAGAGGGTTAACCATATCCTGTGTACAAATTACTGAGGCTGACTGTACAAAAGACCACTTCCTTGTGTCATAATAACAATAACTCCACTGAACACTTGTATTAAAATTAAAAATTAGGAGTGTACAAGAAATGATAGAAGTATTTTACAGTCAATCATACTAAGACATACAGAAGATATAACTCAATGAGGCTAGCAGACAATACTACCAGTAACCAGACCCTCCCTATCAGATATATATGTGGTGACTGGTGTAAGGAAGTGGTGTCTCCATCACCCACCATTCTTGTGATGGTGTAGTCAACCTCGTATCCCCTGCGATACAGAGGGGGGAGTGAGGGTTGGGGACCCCGCTTTCTAACAATGATCCCACTAAAGATTCCGATAGCCTCAGAGCTGGACCCCTTGCCTGTCAGGAGTCCTACACTGACACTAGAGCCTCCCCACCCCTTGAAAAAGGGAAAATGGGGTATTGATGATGATGACAAATATCTCACACAGGCCAGAGAGACAGCATGTAACAATACTATTCCACCAACTCAATTTATCAAGTCATTAATAAGTTTTCCTCTTTATTGATGTGCTTCCCCTCCCTCCTCCTGCACACTCCTCTCCGATGGGAGTGACCAGAAACCCTTCTCAGCCAATCATACAGCCCTTGTTAGCCTGGGCAACAGGTCTGCCAACTTAAATAGTCCTTTGTGGCTGCAGCAGACAACCACACAATTTGAGGAGTTTCAAGCTTGACCAACTGTACATGATAGGATGAATATTGTGTCACTTGGTAATATTATACTGTATCATAATTATCACGCTTGGGTAGGGGCATCTGGGACCTTTGTACTATGTTTGGTTATAATGTGTATTCTTAAAGTATTCTTCAAAGAAAATAACTTACCACAATCTTCACATTTGAAATTTTTGATGCCCAAGTGTGTCTTGGCATGCTGCAAAAGATACCTCTTGTGTACAAACCGCTTCCCACATTCCTCACACTCATGTTCAGGTTTAGTGTGGATCAATTTATGATGGGACAGATTCCCTTTCTGAGTGAAATGCTGCCCACACTGATCGCAGCTATAGGTTTCTGTTCTGATGTGCAGCATGACATGACTGGCAAGGTTATTCTTCAAGGAAAACTGTTTACCACACTCTTCACATGTAAACCTCTTCTGTCCTGAGTGAGAGTGTGAGTGATCCAAGAGGTATCTCTTATGAGTGAAGGCTTTGCCACACCAATCACACACAAAACTTTTCACTCCCAAATGAATTATCCTATGGTTGTCTAGGTGACTCTTGCGCCGGAAATGCCTTCCACATTCATCGCAAGCAAATTTTTTCACTTTAACATGAATGAGTTTATGTGAAGCCAGATGTCCCCTTTGAGTGAACTGTTTCCCACACTCATCACACTTGTAATTCTTCACTCCTTTATGAATAGATATGTGGCTCTTGAGGTTACACTTGTATGTGAAAAGCTTCCCACAGTCATTACACTCAAATTTCTTCACTCCGGAGTGTGTCAGCATGTGCTTTGTGAGGTTACCCATGAGAGTAAACTGTCTGTCACACTCGTAGCACTTGAAGTTCTTGACAGAGGTGTGTGTGTGGATGTGTCTTCTCAAATCACTCTTCTTTTTGAACTTCTTGTCACAGTGGTCACATGTAAACTTTTTTTGCTGCTTTTTATCAATTGTATCATCAGCCACCACGTCACCTGTCTCAACCACCGCTGTTCTATTTCTTGTATTAACTTCCTCTGTTATTATTTCTGTCTCTTTCCTGTTATTTTCCCCAGCAGTCACTATCTCTATCCCACAGCTTTTCTCTTCTACATTATCCTCTGTTATTTTTTCTGTCTCTTTCCTGTTATTTTCCCCAGCCATCACTATCTCTGTCCTGCCACTTTTCTCCTTACTGTTATTGTCTCGTGTTATTGTGTCGTCTTCTCCTGGTCCTTTACTGTCATCTTCCCTTGTCATTATGGTCTCTGTCCTGCCACCTCTCCCTGCATACAGCCCATCACTGATAAACAATTCAGGACAACTGTAGGAAAAGTCTGACCACCCTGTTTACCTCAGCTGTTTACTCAAGTTCATTTTTCATCCAATTCTAAGATTATTATATTTTTACATTTGTAGTATATAATATTGATACCAGGGATGCTTCCTGAAAGTTTCCAAAAGGAAAATATACGGGAAAATTAAAACATTCTTTCAAATATTTGGTGAAGTGGTAGTAAGCTGTTATACGATATATTGACAGAACAAAAAGCACTTTGTAAGCAAATTCATATTGTTTTAAAGATTATTTTAAATATCTTCCATTATGATCTCTTTAATTTCCTACATCAGAAAATCACAAAATTTGATTGCACTGATTTAAGTCTGCCATACTGAAGTCTAAAAGAAATATCACATTTAACACTTGCAAATTAATAAGTACTATATAGATGTATAGTAATGTAATAGATTAAATCATCTACTGAAAATATTTTTAATATCAGTGAATTACCTTCGACCTGTGTTTTATAAAGTTATCACTTCAGAGTACACATACTGTACTGTTCACTTCCCATTACATTCCTGAATGAGAATAAACAATACTACAACTGTAATGATGGTCCTTGTTGGCTCAGGGTATCTTTGTCACACCTTCTTCATATACTGTACAGTATCTTGATGATTACCATCTTCATCTTTATTCAACACTGTGGAAGACGGGAAAGGCTGGTTAAACTTTTATTATTTTCATCTAAGAATAATAGTTTCATACTTTGTCATTCATACTCTGTTGAGTTAATACAATATTTAAATTTACCACAAAGGTTGTCTTTTGAACTGGATCACTGGTACTTACTATCATAATGTTAACATTACATCAATGAGGGGAAAAATTATCTGACTTCACACACTATAATATTATTTTATGTGGCTCATGCAGGGTGATCAAATGTGACTTATGGCATTCTTAAGCCTATTGAGCAATTCTTATTTCAGCATCTGACTGGAAATGTTCAGAAACAACAAAAGGGTTAGGAATTTTAGATTTATAAATTATTCTGAATGTGGGAAGGTCTTTGCCTCAGAGCACTATAATTTTGTAACTTTAATGATAGGTTAGAATATTGTCAATGACAATACAGGGATGTCATTCACATGTCCATTGAAAGAAATTCATGGTACTTTCAAAGAAATGTGGGCTGTTTACATCATGTGTGTTGTCAAGTTGAGAGAATATCCAAATAATCATCCTTGGTATGAGATAAAAAAATAAATAGCCAGTGTTGAAATAATAGGCCTACCAAAGCAACTGAAAATTGATTTGTATTACTGGGAAGGTAAAAATTTCTTGTGAGCTTAAGTTAAGGATTACAGATATAGCATACCGTACACAACAACACCAAAGACAAAGTCCAGTTCAAAGTGAAACGTGCAATACTGTATAACTTCATCATAGTCTGTGTAAGAAAACCTAAACACTATACATTAGGTACTGGGGCAAGGTTGTGAATTGTCCATAGTATATTTTTTATCATTTCACATTCCAGTAATTCATATTCATTTAAAAAATTTAAACAATTTCATACAGTACTGTACTTACTTTTATATTATTATTATTTGTTCAATGATTCTCCTCTGGGATTCCACCACCACCACCACCACCACTGTGTGCCGGGGACATCATTTCAGATTTCCAAGGAACCTCCCCCCACCACCACTTCCCCAAAAAGGTAGGGTAGCGAGCAAAGCAAGCCCAATCATGCTGGGTAATACAAGCAATATTCTAGGGGCGTTCAAGATCATCCAGAAGGAAGAATATTTTGTTGGATCACAGATTTTGTTTGTTTTTACCAGAGCCTTCCTCCACTCCACACTCATCCCACCAATACACACAAACAGACATAACACAGTGTTCAACATGATCAAATTGCATTCATTAGTAACAGAACAACAGAAGGAAGGAAGGAAGGAAGGAAGGAAGGAAGGAAGGAAGTGTGTGTGTGTGTGTGTGTGTGTGAAAAAGAGGCTGAGGGTGGAAATAACCAAAGTGTATAACTGTAGCCACTCATCCAAGCATAAGTTTCCTTGAATAATAAATTGTTAGAAGCAGTCATACTTGTACTATAATAAATTCAGCTACACCAGTTGGTAGTGTCACTACAGGCAGTGTGGTAAGGGCACTGTATATTTTCCAAGCCACCATAAATAATAATACAGTAATAATAATAATGAGAAAGCAGCACCTGGCCGGAGAGGCTCCATGGCACTCACGATGGAATAAAACCGATACATATTTATATATACAGTATAATTATATACAAAGGAAACAGGCACATAAGATAAAAAAACAAAGTAAGTACAGTCAGCCTCAGGAATTCGTATACATTTCTGTGATATCAAGGGTTCATAACAACTAGACTAATTTAGTACCATACACTAATTTCCAAACACCAAATATTTCTAGTAATGTTATTTGGGTCATACTTGAATCAGTCAATAGAACAATGCCTATAGTCTGTGTATAAAAACAGAACCCTTTTAACCAATGCTCTGTGTATGAATTCCTGAGGCCAATTGTACAATACAGAGGCAAGCACATACTGTACTATACAGCGGCAAAAGTCGTGTCACCTCATTCATCGCTGCTTGAAGGATAACATAAAGAATAATCATGGAACACACACATTCACCACACAACATTACACTATCCAGGAGGCTAATTCATAAACTTCTCCGGTCTTTCAGTTTACGATTCTGTAAAGCCAATATTTCCATACTGTACTTCATGACTTAGTAGATATTGCGACTGGACATTTTACCGCCAACTGTACATAATAACAATACACGAAAGGTGAAATGGAAATGAGAATGTAGACATATAAAGGAAGGAGCTTGTCACAAAAGGCTAGGCATATAAAAGGAAGAAATATACCACAACTGAAGAAACAAAGATCTTAACAGTCAAAGTACAGTACAGCCAACATACTGTACAACCACAGACTAAGGTTAAGGTTAGGTTAGGTTAGGTTTAGGTTAGGTTAGGTCAGGTTAAGGTTAGGTCAGGTTAAGGTTATATTTGTTCCTTTTCCCTCTCACAGGTTAGGTTAGGTTATTTTTGTCCCTTTTCCTTCTCACAGGTTAGGTTAGCATTATTATCCATAGGGGGGTTCCAATACTTTTTTTGCCGACTGTACATGAATACAAAATAATGGAGTGAGGGAAATGAGCTCTGCGGACACTGAAGATCACAACTTACCCACAATAACATAAGCACACATCGGAGAACATTATAACAAGGATAATGAACAGTAGGCCAAAATAATAGGGCAGGGAACAACTGACACGTGAAATTACAACAAAAAATAGATATACTGTAGGCTATTCTGGTATGGTAGGCTACACACGATAAGAAAAACTATGGAGCATGAGAGGCGTGTTGGTTCTGTAAATGAATGGCACCGCTCACTCATGATGCCCCGGGAATACACACCCACACACACATACACACACTTACACACATGCACGCTATTTTTCAGTATCCATCGTCTGAGGTGTCACAATGTTTCACATGAGAATTGCCCCGATAGATTTATGATCGTGTGTACATAAATAAAGTAAAAGGAAATAATCATCAATTGGAGGTCAGCCCTAAAGATGTTGGGTAGTGACCTGGCACCCAAATAGATAACACAAATCATAATATAGTAACACAAGAGATATCAAACACCAAAACAAATAATGTATAGATAACACAAATCATAATATAGTAACACGAGAGATATCAAACACCAAAACAAATAATGTATAGATAACACAATTCATAATATAGTAACACAATGAATAGTAGCAAGGGAAGTCAGCCCTGAAGGTAAAGGAGCATCTATCCTCTGAGCCGACCCACTACACTATAGTCCGTCTACATTCTATAGGAAACTGAAGTTGTGACACGTGTGTGTGTGTGTGTAACAGTTGACCTGGGCTATGGTAATGGTCTTGATGAAGGCAATGTCCAGGGTCGGAACATAAAAAAAAAAAAAAAAAAAAAAAAAAAAAAAATAATAAATAAAAGGGTGGGGGCCAGACTGGCATTTCCTAGTATGAAAATAATTATACACCGAGTAACTCAAAGAAATTCAGAAGTAGTGTATAGGTGACCCATGAGATAGGGGCCATATTCAAGAACATTTGTGGTGCATATGATGGTGTGGTACCGATACGACGGCTCCATAGACAAACAACAGAGCCATCGTATCGGTACCAAGCCATCGTATACACCATGGATGTTCTTGAATACGGCCCAAAGTAATGTGCGTTTGGCCTGATTTGGCAGTACTGCGGGTGATGGAAATACCAGTATGAGCGTCACGTCGGAGGTCAGTTTCCTGTAGATGACCTATAACTCAAACACAACGGGAAATCACAAGAAAACGGGAAATCACAAAAAAAGGCAAATCATAATAAAATGGGAAATCACAATAAAACGGGAAATCACAAAAAATGGAAAATCACAACACTAGGAGAGAAGACACAACATAACAAAAAAGATGGAGAACAAATGAGGCAACAAGACTCTAAACGAATACCAGGCCATAAGATAATTCTTTTAGAGAGAGAGAGAGAGAGAGAGAGAGAGAGAGAGAGATGCAAAATTACTTTATTTATTGTATTTATTTATTCATTGTTAGTCAGCTTTGGTCCTTTATTTATTTATTTCATTTATTGATAAAATTATCGTTTTGTGGCAGTGTTGCCAAATCCGGCTAGGTACCAATATTTTGGCTCAGTCATATCCTGTACTTTACCACGGTAATTTCCCGGTAGTCTGCCCAGGTTAGGTCCCGGTAGTTTGCCCAGGTTAGGTCCCAGTAGTCTGATGCGGTCTAGATTAGGTTATGTAAGGTCAGGCTAATTTCAAAATGCCCCATTTGAATATGCCCTATCATGAAAATGGGGCATTTTTTGCAGAGGAAATGCCATAGAAGAAAATAGTCTTAGAATGGTCTATATAAGTGGGTAATGAAGGTAGAAAAACCGTACGCAATAACGGTAATTCATTCAATATTTACCATATTTATTTATTATTAGTCAGCTCTGGTAGTTCATTTATTTATTTCGTCTCTTTAGAAATCTCACCTTTGACAGCTGTTTAGTGATGATTTATTAGCCCCTTTCACTGGATTTGTTGACGTCTCTAATCAGTGTTGCCAGGTCCGATTGACAACAGTAGCCCAGTGTTGCCAGATTTGCTAGACGATATTTCCTCATCTTCAACAACATCAGATTTTCCCGTTTTACCTCAACTTCAACATCAGAATTTCCCTTTTTTAACTCAATAATTCCCTATTTACTCTTGAAGATAGTCGTATTTTTACCATCTTTTTTATATTTCGTCTGGTAGAAATTTCCCCACTTACTCTTGAACAATCTGTATGTAAATTTTCCCCATTGATACCTTTAATTAATTCCCCATATTTGGCAACATTGGTCTGAATGTTGATATTTTTTTGCCAGTGACGTTTTTCTTTTCAACGGAGCAAGAATTGCCTTTTTTCATATTTTGCAACTTTTTTAATATTTTTCATATTACACAAATTATTCATTATAACATATTTATATCTTCACTGTTTTCCCTTACAATACAACTATTTAGCTGATCATCACCCCTACTATAACAACATTTATCCTCTATTATCCATCAAGCACCAATCAACTATAAAATCAGAGGTTTTAGATTATGAAGGAATGAGTTACTATAGTTGCGACATTAAAATTTTAGTCAGGAGTTGGCTAGGTGCTATGGAGATGGTAATATTGAGAGTAATAACTATATAAGTGGACTCCCGTACGTAATGGTACGGTTTGCAATACGCAGGAGTTGGCTAGGTGCAATGGAGATGGTAATATTGAGAGTAATAACTATATAAGTGGACTCCCGTACGTAATGGTACGGTTTGCAATACGTGACCAAGAAATTAATTAATTTAGGACTGCAGACCAGGCAATACTGCATTACCAAATCAACAGTAAACTTACAAAATTACAAATGAAAAGAAATAGTATTTGAAAGATATATGGAAAAATAGACAGAAATAATTAATAGGACGACTACGCACACAATAGTGATAAATAGCAAAAGTAACTTTGAGCCGTTGTAAAGGCATATACGAATACGGTACCAACAACGTGTCGGATTTGAGACGGTTTACAGAAGGAAGCACGTGCTATTGAAATCTTCCAAATTATTACCATTTTTCCCCGTAATTCACGGTGTTGGGGACGTGTAATACCTCCAACTAGTGAAGAAAGATATCAAGAACACTTCACAATTATCAATAAGGATGGAAAACTATAATGACAAGGGAAAACAAGATAAATAAAGGTACGGGATGCAAATGTCGAGTGTATGGCTGTATGCACCATTCAGTCTACATCACAAATGGCCAAATGGGGTAAGTGATAATTTTTTTTATTTATTTACTGTTTTGATAATTCAGCTTTCGATTTTGATTTTGTATGCATTATATAACCAAAGTTGTTGTAATATTATTATATTTTTATTCGGTTTTTTAATTATCGACCCATTATAATATTATAGTCACGTAATTTGTGATGTATTCTATGTCTTACAGAAACTCAAAAGAAAGTCAGAGATGTCAATTTTAAAGATAATATAGTTATACTAGAGCAAATGAGAGATATAAAAGACCGTAAAGGTGGAGGAATAATGATGTTCTACCAAAACAAAAAGGATATTTCCTTTGACCACATAAATTATATCCTAAAAGTAAGGATATTTTACATGTAAAAGGTAGCATAAGAGGATGGGATATTTCAATTATTATTGTATATTTTAGTGTAAATGACAAGGAAAGAAACAAAGCCATGAAAGCAGAAATTGAGATGATCCTGGATAATAATATTGAGGAGGCAGTTTTAGTAGTGGGAGACTTTAATGGACATGTGGGTTTTAAGGGAGATCAAAAGTTGGATGACAGTGGCAAGATGATCCTGGACTGGCTAGAGAAATACAAACTTACAATGTTAAATGACGATGTAAACTGTGAGGGGGAATATACTGTACATGGTCCAGAGACGGGAAAAAGAGTGTGATAGATTTTGCACTAGCCACCAGTAAAGTATTTGATAAATATAAGAGGATGTGGATAGATGAAGATCAGGAAAAGTGTGACATCACTGATCATAACCTAATAGAGATAGAGGTTAAGCAAAATAGGAGGTAAAGTACAATAATAAAGAATGGATTTCAAGAGAATTCTACAAAACAGATAAAGTTTCTTTAAAATTATTTGGTGAAAAGATTCAGGATAATATCATGGGTGAAAAAGTTAAAAATATGAGAGACATAGAAAACAAGATAATTAATACAGCAAATAGGTATCTTAAGTGTAAATATAGAAGGAAAAATATTGGGGTAAAGAAAGTAGAAGAGGAACCAGAATGGTTTACTGAGGAGATTAAGAGGGAAGTCAAGGAGAAAAGGAGGTACACTCTCCCAAAAAAGTATCGGCATTGCTGGCTAGATCCTGCTGAGAAAAGATCGAAGCTACATGTATGGCTGTACTGTGGGGTTGGTATTCCTGCTGGCAATGAGTTGACTCTCATTTCTGTACTAATGTGAAATCCTTTATCATACATAATTCATGCATTAGGCAAGTCGTGGAGTAAGAGTAGTGACTTAATTTTTTACAGATATAAGTTATGTGATTTTAATGATTGATGGTTTTGGGGGAGGGGGAATTTACTGAATTATTGAATATATTGAGAATGATAACCCAGAGAATAAAGTTACCAAATCGGATTTTAACCAAAAAGGAATCTTTGAGTAGATTCGCTGTAACTGTAGTATTTTGTCTTAAATATAATGCAGTTATAGCATAGGGTAGGATTAAGTAGGCTTATGCTTTTTCTTCTCATACTTCTAAATAAGGTTTTGTAAAGAAACACAAACAGACATTGCCCTCTCCAGAAAGTGACGTGTATAAACAAACATGTGAAGCAACCAACACCTCAAAGCTTCACTCGATAATCTCGGGGCCTCAGTCTCAGGCCACGACTGACGGCCTCCTGTCCCGAGGTAGAGGTTTATATAAAAAAAGTAAAAATAAAATAAAATAAATAAAAAGAAAGATAACGTCATATACCATTCGGCAACTACGGTGTGGATTAGCTTGAGTTTTCATTATTAGAAAGGGGCAAATCTTACGATAATATTTTTAATTTCTCTAATAGGTAAAGAAATGCGAATATGTTTCGATTTGCATCCACTATAGTTTCTCTGACTCATGAAGAAATACGAATATGCATAATTGGCAACTGATCGGCAGGAATACCACTATCTATAAGGTTTCAAAGCAATGTACCATAATGCTACGTTTATTGTCATTTTCGTTCATTCGTATTAATGCCGATACTTTTTTGGGAGAGTGTACGTACGGAGAAGGATAAATGGAAAAAGTTATACTTAGATCAAAAAGAGAAGGTGCAAATCTTAGTTAGAAAGGCAATGAGAGCTAGTGACGTAAAGAAAGCGAAGGAGATTAAAGAGGATAAAAGTAATGGAAAGAACACCTGGAAATACATTAGGATGCTGAGGGGTGATAGATAGAGAGAATCAATAGATTTGCTGGATGGTGTATATGGTGACGATAACAAAAAAATAGAAGGGGATAGAGCTAAATCACAGGTTGAGACATTTTGGAAAGGGATGTATGGAAGACATTAAAATAATATCAATGAAGTTTGGAATGCTAAGAAAACCCCACTTTTTATAGACAGAAAGTATTTAATATGGACGTTTCGGAGGCAACTACCTCCCTCTTCAGCAGTACAGAGTTGAATGAAACATGAAAGGAAAATAAGTAGCTGACAGGGGCAGGGAGGGACAAGGTGTGTTCTGATGACAGACAGACCACACCTCGCCTCACCCAACCGGCCCGACCCCACGTCTGGGAGGGATTTGACCACTCTGTACTGCTGAAGAGGGAGGTAGTTGCCTCCGAAACGTCCATATTAAATACTTTCTGTCTATAAAAAGTGGGTTTTTCTTAGCAAGTTTGGAATAAGGAGGCTTAGTCAGAGTATATAGAAAAGAGAAATTCTGTAAAGTTAGAGATAGAGAGAGGGAGGCATTATCAGGTTACAAATCAAGAAGGGAGAGAGAATGAGATAGAGAATGCACCAATTCATATAGAAAACTGTGGAAGGAAATTAAAGAACATATTGATATTCATATCTAGAAATAGGAGAGGGAGTTAAATACTTAGATGATGAAATTATAACAGTAGAGCGAGTCAAAAGGTGTATAGCAAAGCTGAAAAACAAAAAGGCAGCAGGCCCAGATGGGATAAAACCAGAATTTTACAAAGTATTTTTGGGAAAATAGGTACCTATTAACAACACTAGTGCAAACATTGAAGCACACTCTACAGTCAGGAGAGATACCAGAAAGATGGAAGGAAAGCGAAATGGTAATGATCCCCAGTACAAGAAAGCCTAGAGTTAATGAGTTTCGACCCATAGCTTTAACAAATATAGGCTATAAACGACTAACGGCAGTGGTGAGAATAAGTGTTGAGGAGCAAATAAGAAGAAATGACTGGGGAAAGGAAAATCAAGCGGGGTTTACAACAGTAGCTCGAATCGAAAATAATATTTTAATTTTGAGACACTGAACAAAAAATCACTTATTGTAATTTCGGTTGATTTCGCAAAAGCATTTGATAGTATTAAGAGAGACTTAATGGTGAAAACTCTAATGGATTACAAAATTAACAAACAAACTATTGATGTAATAACAAAATTATATGATGAGGACATAACCAAAGTTAGACTTAATGAGGATGAAGAGATCAATATAAATTAGTAGCGGGATAAGACAGAGATGTACTGGATCAACCACCTTATTCAAACTAGTTACGTACAAAATTATGCAGCATTTAGAGAGGGTAGATAGAGGATATAAAGATGAAAACTTCAACATAACCTCCCTGTTCTATGCAGATGACGGAATGCTATTGGCAGGGAATGAGAAAGACGCGGAAAAGGTGATTGAGCAAGTGATTAAAACGGGAAGGGAATGCGGGCTTGAGATAAACAAACAGAAAAGTAATATAATTATATTCAACATGAAGGAAAAGCCTAACGAAATTGCAGGGATAAAAGTGAGTGATAAATTGAAATACTTGGGGATAACTTAATGACGGTAGAAACATGTTCAAAGTGCAAAAACAGTTAATGATAGAAAAGGCGACCAAAACAGTGCATTTGTCGCGGCTTTCAGCCGCTTAAATTGTATTTATTGGTTGTGGAACCAGCACAGCTGGATTGCTATAGAATACGCCCCTTCTCCAGCCCAGGCCCCGTTAAGGCATATTCTGGGCTAGAAGGGTCTATTCCGTGACGATCATCAGAAGTAAAATAAATTTAAATCTGGCACTGTTTTTGACATGGGAGCCACCTGGTGGTGGCCTGTAGAGGTACTGACCCCGCTCCAGGGCAGCAGACGCTCGTCCACTCAAATGAGAAAATAAGTGAATGCCTGTCGCATCGGGAGGAGGGTGGGACAGTTAAAGCTGTGCTGGTTCCACAGCCAATAAATACAATTCAGCCGCGACAAATGCACTATTATTGGTATAGTGGAACCAGCACAGCTGGATTGCTATGCATGCGATGCGGTAGGTGGGTGGTGAGGAGGAGGCATTCACGGGTCCCGTTAAGAGCGGCTCAGAGCGGGGACTCGTAGAAGAATAAAAACTGCGGAGAAGCAGACAAAAAAAGGGGGGGGGGTTTCCCCATGGGCTAGGGAGGTAGCCCTGGTGGAAGTGATATATCCCCCCCCTTTTTTTTTTTTTTTTTTGTAATCAATATATACCGTAGACTGTCTGTTATAAACCAGATCATGTCACCAGATGTAGTCTTTATAGTCAGACTCGAGGGGTATGGTAGAGGAGTGGGGGGCAGGTTAGGCCCCCCCCACCCCCCCACCCCTTTTTATTAAAGTCCTCGAGCTTGGGTTATAACCCCAGGCTCGGGAAAATATCCCGAGAGGATGAAAGAGGAACACTGAAGCTGTACTCTTTTTATTTAATAAATCCAGTCACTCATCATAGTATTAGTAGCCGTGTAAGAACGGGGAGAATAAATACACAAAATTCCATAACAATGTAATTTATTATAACCCATCATATGTACAACATGAAGACATGGGGATGAGAGCGAGAAATGTACAGGATGGGTATGACGGATGATGTGACGGGAGTTACGTCGCCCGACCTTTTCCCTTCGGGCGGCCCCTCCCCCTTTTGCCTTTCCCCCGGGGACCCTGAGTAACGGCGGGTGGAGTTCCCATAGCCACGCAGGAGGTAGGGGAGAGCGAATGGAACAGATACCTCTTCCTGAAGGAGGATGTGGATGTCCAGCCCCCCAGATCCCATACTCTCTCCACCGAGTGAGTCCTGAGAAAGGCGAGGGAGGCGGCCACGCCCCTAACACTGTGAGCCCTCGGGGCGTGTCCGGGATCCCCGTTCTCGATCACTCGGCAGAGGAGGCGAGCGATGGACCTGGGGAAGAGAGGATTACCAGACCTTGAGTTATAGAAGAGGTGGTCCGGGGAAGCCTCTCTCGTTGCCTGCACGTAAGCTGTGAAGGCGTGGACTGGACAGAGAGGATGGAAGGTTCCATCCCTCAGGAAGGAGGGTATTGCGAGAGGGCCAATCCTGTCGTCAGCCTGCTCGTTCTTAACTAGGAAAGTAGGAGAGGGGGAGATGGTTAACAAGGTAAGGTTAGGGCTTACAGAGGAAAAAGCTGGATGACGGGTAAGGGCTGCCAACTGAGAGGCCCTGTACCCAGTAGCTAAGGCGAGCAGGAAGAGAGCTTTCTGGAGGATGTGACAAACCTCCAGAGGGACCCCCTTGAAGGTCAGGTACGTCAGGACACGGTGAAGGGACCAGGAAGGGGACTGGGCCCTGTGAGGTGCTGTCCCCGCCTGAATCCCCATCCTCAATAGAGAGAGAGGTCTCTCAGGAACCTTAATATTAAAACCTAAGAGGAGGGGATCAGACAGGGCTGCGTGATGCGCAATCACCGTCGCAGGGGCCCTGTTTGTGGAATCGGCGAGCCAAGTGAGAAATTCCAGGACTGTATCCTCCGAGATAACCATGGAGGGGTGTCTTCGCAAGAAGTCCTGGAATCTTTTCCAGCACGATTCGTATTGTCGCACCGACGACTGGCGGTGAGCCCTCAGCATCTTGCCCACTGTCTCCTTAGTGAACCTTTTACTGAGGACTCCCCGTAGAAACTCCAAGCGTGTAGTTTCGGTGACGCTTGGAGTGGTGCAGATAGGGTGCTGGAGAGGCACGCTGATCCCAGCTGAAGAGGATGAGGGCACCACCGGGACAGTTCTCCGAACCACGGCTGCGCTGGCCAGAGTGGGGCTATGAGGAGTACCCTCCCTCTGAACTCGCGCAGCTTGCGGATCGCCTTCAGGAGGACTGAAGTAGCTGGGGGTGGAAAGAGATAAAGGTACTCCCCCCTGTTCCAGTCCTCCGTGAAGGCGTCCGGGCCCCCCGCCTCTGTCCTGGATGAGAAGGTTAGGAACAGAGGAAGAAGGGCCATGGATGGGGAGGCGAACAGGTCCACCTCCGGTGTCCCGTAGCGAAGGCACAGTGACTCGAACACAGGGGGAAGTAGTTGCCACTCGACTGATGTCCCCCTGAACCTGGATAGAGCGTCCGCCCAATCGTTCTCCCGCCCTGGAACGTAGCGGGCCGAGAGGTGGAGGTACCTCTTGGCTGCTATTGAAAAGATCTGCTCTGACAGGGACAGGAGAATTTCCGACCGTGTTGTGCCCTGTTTCTGCAGGCACTGCACGGCCGCAACATTGTCCATATCGAAGCGGACGCCTATCCGGGAGAACTGCGGGTGTCTGTTGAGCCACTCCCTTGCTACCATCAACTCTGTGGCGTTGATGTGTAGTAGCCTTTCCTCTTCCTTCCATCCCCCGCACCTTTGATGTCCCAGGCAAGATTGGTATCCCCAGCCTACGTCCGATGCGTCTGTCGCCACCGTGATCCCCGGGGAGGGAAACACCCAGGGAACTCGCTGACGCAGGGCACCGGGACGTAGCCAGGGGCGGAGGAGGCGGTGAAGTGACTTGCGTATTTGCCTGGGAAGGTCCCTGTGTGCGGAGGATAGGTGGAGGTTTACCTCCCGCGTCAGCCTCCTGTGTTTCAGTCGTCCCAGGGGTAATGCAGGGGCTGCGAAATTTAGGGACCCTAGCAATGATTCCCACTGGCGGCGAGAGAAAGTACGGGAAAAATGAGCCTGGCGGACGTGGCGGAGGGTCCGGCGGGCGTTGTCTGGAGCGAGCGAGAGGGTGGCCGAAAGAGAGTCCCACTCTATTCCCAGCCAACACAGTTTGCGAGTGGGGGTGAGAGAGGACTTGGGGATGTTTAACAGGAACCCCATTTCCTTTAGCACCCCCCTTGCTATCCTGACGTTGTTTGCTACCTGCTCCTTGGAGGGGGTGTGAAGCAACCAATCGTCCAGGTACATGAGGGTGGGGACACCCGCCTCCGTCAGACGGGATGCCACCACCTTCACGAGCTTTGTGAAGACCCGCGGAGCTAGAGAAAAACCGAAAGGGAGCCTGGTAAACTGAAACGTCTCGGTCCCCACCTGGAAAGCCAGAAAGCGGTGAAACCTGGGGTGGATCGGGACGTGCCAGTACGCATCCTTGAGGTCCAGGGATGCCAACCAGTCCCCCTTTCGAAGAACTGTGCGGACCTGAGCAACTGAAACCATCTTGAAACGTAGGGGTTTCAGAAATTTGTTTAACTTGCTCAGATCCATCACCAATCTCGTTTTCCCCTGGTCCTTTTTGGGGACCGTGAATAAACGAGAAAGAAAGACCCTCCCCGTCGCCCGCTCCACTACCCCTTTTTCCCGCATTTCCAGTACGTGCAGGACGACTGAAAGTGACACTTTGGTTGAGGCAGGAGGTAGACGCAGTGGCTGTAACGGAAAATGACAGGTGTCAGTGGGTATACAGTTAATCCTATACCGGGACCCGAGGGACCCGGACAGGTGGGAAGGGATGACAGGTAGTGAAGAGAGACCTTGAATTTACTGTTACCCGGAAATGACCCTAACGGGAACCCAAGGTGGGGAGGTTATGTCATATGTCAGAAATGTCAACCTGAGATTAAAGAACAGTTACTCACCGGAACAGATATCCAGGGCCAGGACAGGCCTTGGCGGATCACCCTTGCTGCCCAGCCATGGGAGGGCCAGGCTGCTGACCACCCTGTGAGGCAGCCCCTGACGGGACCCTCACGTGGTGATGAGATTTCTCATCACCCGCAGTTAAAGGATTAAGGCAGTCAGTGTTGTTACATCAACACATCTATCCCCAGCCTACAAGGTTGTTATCCTTGCTCTTACAGCTGGGTACCTACTTACTGCTGGGTGAACAGGAACACAGGGGGCTGGGAAAATTGTCCAACAATTTCACTGACTCGGGAATCGAACCCAGGATCTCTCACTTGCTAGGCGAGCCTGATAACCATTACACCATCAGCACCCACCCGGGTAAACACTACCATTAACACTCTTACTTATACCTTCCCTTCCAATATCTTGTCTTTATGTCTGGGGAACATTCCTTATTTCCTTGCCTTACACTTCTCCCTCTACACCCTGACTCTCTCCAACTTATCACTGCATACAACAAGTCAGTCATCATCTCTTGTGTTCTGTTCTCTGTCCATTTGTAACTCGCAGGGGGGGGGGGTGAAAGTACAGTTGTGGTCAGAAGTTGTGTCCCGATTCCTTGACATGATGAATTACAACCAGACGAGTTTGATAATTCAAACACCGGTGCACCTTGCACCTCTCTCCACACAACACACCGTTGTTCCAACCTTCCAACTTCACCTGGTTGTCAATCATTGTTCCAGGGTATCGGGATACAACTTGTGACCGTGAGTGTACAGAGGATGGGGATATTTTTGTATATTTTGCTTTTATTTGATGTAATGCCTTATTTTATGTGCAGACTGATTCATCATTAAAAAATACTGTATATACATGCATCCAGAACACTAATTTTAATTAATTTAGTCATTATTGCATGTACTTTTTTGTGAATTTTTTTGTCATATTGACATGTTCCCATTTTCTTTTATGGTTAACTTACAGTATATTTGCACCAGTGATGGGCTGATGTGTGGTAAATATTGGACATTAAGAGACTTGAGATTTATGTTTTCAGTTGTGGAGATTCAATATCTTCAAATCCTTAATTAAGAGAATAATTGGCTATGGTACAATTGAAAACTTGACCCTGAATTACAGCTGGGGTCAGAAGCAGCTTCTGGAATTGTAAAGTTAATATCGTGTAAAATATTGTTGAGAATTGGACTATTTTCTAATGGGTTTTGAGTGAAATGGAAAGTTGTACTCTAACAGCAATTACACTGTAGTAGTGACAATCTGACACATTGAAATAGATCATGTTCCCTACATGTCTACAGTAGTTTGGCTCAATTGGTTGTGTTGCTGAACTAACAACCTGATTTTATATACCATACTTATTTTGGTACTACAGTACTACTGTATTGTATTACAACTACTACTCCTGTTGTTGTTAGTAGTAGTAGTAGTAGCATTTTTCTGGTGAGCCCTGTGGTGCATTACTACAATGGGTGCTGCTAATTGGTTGTAATGTCCAGTCATGGAAGCTGTACAAATCAGGTAAGTTTGGGTTTTTTCTACTCACAGGAAGAGGTGGATTCACACAACAAGTACCGAATTTAGGACAATACTACCATGGGGTATAGAAAATATGAATAGTTCAATAATGTTATGATAAGGCAGTTTTTGTGGATACAATACTGTACTGTATAGTCTGTCTCAGAAAAGTTGAGGGTAGAATATCGTCTTTTTTACTTCAAAGTCAATGTCAAAGGCTGAACACACCTGACCTCTCGACCTGAGGGAATACAGGCTGGCCAGGGACAATGACTCGGACAGTAAGAACAACATTCAATGCAACCCACAACACTCCAAGCTTGAACTGCTACATCTGGTGGAAAGAAGCAAAGAAAGGCAAGAATATGAAATAGACAATATAGCAAAAGACTATGGACATGAAGTATTACGACTTCCGCCCTACCACTGTGAATTTAATCCCATAGAACTTATATGGGCTCAGGTGAAAGAGGAAGTCAGAAAAAAGATTTCCAATAATAATCAGACAATGCGTGTGGTCGAAGAAATAACCAGAAATGCAGTGGCGAAAGTGACACCAGAAAATTGGCAAAAATGTATGGAGCATACGAGAAAATTAGAGCAGGAACATATTAGAAATGACATTGTACGCAAACACCTGGTGGAAGAATTTGTCATTAACGTGGCGAATGATTCCAGCAGTGAAGATGGATTGGATGAGAGAGAGAGAGAGAGAGAGAGATTGTATTTTCAAATTTAAGAGTATGTAAATATTTACTTAGGACATGTTACTATTAAAACTATTACAAATCAGTTTATGTCTTTTCATAACAATTTTATTATAGCAGTCCTAAAACAGCGTGATTATGTTATCTGCATGGAAAATACTTAAGATGAAAACTGATTAACATTAACCTTCCCCACATTCCCACCTGAACACTCCCATCCTTCAACCTTCCTCAAACCTGACGGTGGTCAACCCCAGTTAATCCCCCCCCCCCTCATCCGCCACACCGCCCTTCTCTGTTCTTGCGTGAGCCACGTGCTTCACTCATTTATTCAGACATATTCCTTCCAATGAGACTATCTGGAAGAATATCCCATGGTTAGTTTTATCTCTACAACCCAAGCATAATTTTTCAACTTATTTTGCTCCCTGCTAGATAAACAGATAAACAAAGGCTACACATTTCAGCACAGTGTGTGTGTGTGTGTGTGTGTAGGAAAGGAAAAGGGAAGGAGGCATGGAAGGAGGCATGTTCAGACTCCCGAGGGGACCTTTTAATCCTTCACACTCACTTGTGTTCTGATCTTGGCAAAGGCTTTCTTAAAATCTCTCCCTCAAGTTTCCTGAGACAGACTATAGTAACTGTACACAATAATAATGAGAATAAGACTTAAAACACAACAAGTACAGTATGATGGATGGTCATGATGAGAAACAATATTGGGTTGCTGGGTTGTCATTGGAGAAAATAATGTTGTTTTAGGGGATATTGTGATATAGGATTGGCCTTGTCTTCTCAGGAGGAGTTTAGTAATAGGTAACTTTTCCTGGGGTTAGTGGTCTTGAAAGAAGAGACAGTAATAACTTCCTCTGACCTGGACTGTTGGTGACTAGGGTAGATAGGGTTGTTGTCATTACACATGTGAGTGAACTGGTGGATAGAATAACTTAGTACTGTGTCCACCTTCCTTCCCTGGTTGGCTGGCTGCTGAATGGAGTGTTACTGATGATACTCTGTTCAGGCACCATAAACTTGCTTCTTATGGTAGGTGAAAGTGGAGTAGGTCTTTTCGTGGTTCTGTGGTTCCTTGTGTGTGACTTTTCTTGTAGTCAGATTGTACTGTATAGCCTTCTTTTGTCTCGTGGAGTCATATGGTACTGAAGAATCTCCTTTTCCTATCTTCTGAAGACATACCAAACTGTCTTACTTTGTCATTCCCCAGGGTGTACTGAATGGTCCTACATTGGTGAAGTAATCTGGAATGTCCTTGCTTACATTTAGATGGATATGAGGGCCACAGCTAGGTAGTACCAGAAGGAGTCTCAATGGTCCTCGCTGTCCCCCTACTGTTGTGTACCAGAACATAACACATGTAGGGGATCTGTACACATCCTGGGGTGAAAGGAGAGCTGACTGAAGGTCAAGAATGGGGAAAGACTCCTTGAAGGGGTAATACTTTGATTGTGGAGAATATCTTACCCTAGGCTGGAGTCATTCATGGGTAGACAAGGGAAGTACTGTAGCCTATGTATAACAATTTCTGCTCACCACACACTTTCTTGTCTTGAACTGTGGTATATTTTCTTTCACCTGTTACTTGTTGAGTTGACTTGTCCCATTCCATTGTCACTGTGCCAAATGTCCTCAGGAAGACCTTGACTGGCAGCCTGGGGTCATGATACCATGTGTTTGCCTGGCTGTGTGTGGGAAACAAGGGGAGGTGTGCTGTTGCCGGGAAGAAAATGTCCAGACTAAGACACAATTCTTCTGCCCCCCTGCCCCACATCCCAATGAAATCCCAGGGACCGTTGCTGGTGGAAGGAGGAGTTAATCCTTTGGGTAGACCCTCCAAAGGACTGACAGTGTTACAATCTTCACTGGTCATTGTTGATGTTGTAGTTCCCCAGATTGTCAGGTCGTGCAGACCCGAGTCTGGTTGACCGAAGCCACACAGATGCTTGGACTCCCAAAAGTCACTGGTGGTACTAGTAAGCACTTAACATAACCCATTCCTGCCCAAACCAACGCTACAAATACTCCCACCAGTTTCTTATATGATTTTAACAATCATCACTACAAGTTTTCATGAAAAAAGCTTGACAATGTTGTGAGTTGGCCTTTAGGGACAGCTTCAAACAAATTGTACAAAATTCTTCCATCGATTCTTCCATGTTCTTGGGAGTATGTCTGAGGTTCTGAAGTTTGCAGGAAATTTAGTGGGCTCCTTATTTTTCTGACAAATTGAACACAAAAAATTCATGTGTGCTGACTGTGCATAGGATACACATGCAGGATACACATGAGAATATTTATAGCTTGTCCAAGGCTCAAGTACATGCATGTTATACATTTGTAAAATGTAAGTACAGTATCACATGTGTAACACATCTGTTCCACACACAACAGTATGTAATCTTTTTCATTCATTAAGTCATACAAATCCTGACAGTAGCTTGCCAGTATGAGATGTGTAGTGCATATATAACACAATTATATGTATATGTAAAGGAATCAATGGAGAACACCAGCCACTTCACATCCTAGGTCATCATAAACACACAACACACTATGAAATAACTGTGTTAGTAATGTAATAGGGTAAAATTACATATATAAAGTACACTGTATATTAATGGAGATACAGTACTGTCCTGCAGCATTGTTAATGATACAAAATGGTAGTAGTAGTGATAGTGTTGTTGAACACATTGCGCAGTTCCTGTAATGCATGACATTTTTTCCAAGTGAGAAGTGAGTGCTGGAACAGGAATTACTTAAGATTCTTCTGCCATGGCCATCCCATTTCCACAGAGATATATTCCCCAAGTTTGTTGTGGTATTAAACCCAGTAAAATTAGTGCCAATCACAGTGTATGTTTGGCCACCTGTGCTTCACTCAGTGCACTACAACTGTGTACAAAAGTTAACTAATGCATCATCTATTTTTTTCTCGTTTTGCTTTTTTATCAAGGTTTATTTTTTGTCTATTTTAATCACTATTGTTCACCGCCTTCCCCATATGCTACCAAGAGCATTATCAGCATCAAATAGTGGCAGAATACCAAAAAAATGCCGGAAAAAGTGTCCGTGTAACATGTAACACCAGCTTTACTTTACCATTACCTCATATAAACTTCTCCTCTCTCCAATAGTGCTACACATTATTCCACCCTTTCCACATCTTCCTACTCTACCAATCCTTCCACATCCTCCTCCATCCCTACTTATTATTCCACCCTTTCCACATCCTCCTCCATCCCTACATATTATTCCACCCTTTCCACATCTTCCTACTCTACCAACCCATCCACATCCTCCTCCATCCCAACATATTATTCCACCCTTTCCACATATTCCTACTCTACCAATCCATCCACTTCCCTCCACCTGATGCTACTACTTGATCCTCTTTTTCCACCCCTGTTGTAGGTTGTTCTGCCTTGTCCACTTTTAGCTCTAACCAACCACTCCATTCCTCGTCCTCTTCCCTCTACCATGACTCCTCCTCAGCCCTTACCTGTATTTTTTTACCTCCCCTTCACCCTCTTCCACTTCTGTCATCCTTTTCCCCCTCAGCTTCCACCTCCACACCAGCCAATTATCCCACTCCATCTCCTCTCTCCTCTTCCCCAATTCCTCATGAACCTTCTGCTGCCACTACTCCTACCCACCTGCTGCTTCCTTCCTTCTTCCTCTATCATACCACTCCTACATTTCTTGTCCTGCAACACAAAGTAGATCCACCCCTTCTCAGTCACCTGGCCCTGTCCTTCCCTCCACCTCTTCTTGTGCTCCACAGCTAACTATTGGCCACTCTGGTACTTTGGAGTCTACATTATTGTAGAGGGCCACAACCCCTCCTTGCACACCTTCAACTTAGTTCCCTCTTGTTGTACCGGCACCATCCCCTCCCCAGTGAGAGGATTGGCTGCCTCTTATCAAAACCATACAACCTTAATGGAGGAAACTCTTGTTGGGAAATTGGAGAGCTGCTGAATCCTCCAAACTATGCCAGGAAGTGAACGCTCTCAGTGTTACTAATAGGGGATCTGTTTTGTGGCATAATTTGAAGGAATCACTATAATAGCCCATTACTTTATCAACAATAGATTCCTTCCTTCCTTAATCCCATCAACCTACCCTGGTGATTAATAATGGGGGAACTTTAGACATTCAATACACTCCCTGCCTGAAATACCACCTCACCTCTTGGCCATGTAAAAGTAGGACTACCAACTCCTTCTCTGCTACCAGGACATGTTTGTATTGAGGCCCCCGTGTTGTAGAGGAAATGTGGCTTCCCTTCTCTTGAAGCTACAGATGGGGACACCTCTATGGCTGGAGTTGGTGAAGAGGACAATACACCAGTTAGGGCAGTTTCTCCTGCTCTTTTGTTTACTGAAATGTAAACAAGGCTGTGGCTTTTTTCGGTACTGATGTGTAATCTTTCCCTAAGTTTTTAACACTAAAGTTACTTCAGTTTAGCATCCATTATTTAAATTGCCTTAAGTAGGATATTTTATTAATAAATTAAACCTGCAATTGCTTTGGCCAAAATTTGATCCGATTGAATTTCAAGATTTATTGTTGATTTTAGAAGACAAATAGTGTAGAACACTCACCTTCATGTAACACTGGCAGGTGTGTAATGTGTGTTGAGTGTTGTGTTGTAGGCTACTCAAATCAATGAGAATACACTGTTTATGATTATTAAGGGACACTGTGATAGTGTCAGAAAATTGGAGGTAAACGAGTCCTTCAAATTTTGCCACGAAACACCACCTATAGGGAAGGAGCTTGTTTTGTGGCATAGTCAGGAGAAATCGGAAGCCTCCAATCCCCATACACGATCACAGGGTCCTTAAACTTTAGAGACTTTAGATATATATACAGTGCAATACACATTGTTATTACACAACAAATAATTTTTTACTCATCTGAAACAAAAAACAGGAATTTACTACTAGTACTCACCTTGCTCTTCTTTGCAGTACATATAAGACTGACTTTGTGCATCAGTGTACAGCACCACTGAGGTCTTCTTGATGTCTGGGTTAAACTTTGTAACAAAATTTAAAATTGTTCATGACATTTATATAGAGTATAGAAGTGGTGCTGTGAATGGGTAGAGCCTGTGATGTATATAAACCACAGTGGTACTGAAGGGGTTAAGATGTATGATTTTATATTCCATTTTCATCTACAGTGTACCACATTTTTTCTTTAGAATAACTTTTTGTATGTCATAAGGTAATGTTCTCTAGGAAGGAAATAGGTATGAAAAAATGTGTGTTCATTCTTGGCAAGGATAAATATTACTAAATAATCCTGCACCAAAAATAATGAGTTATATCATATAAAAGCAACCATAAAACAAATATCCCCATTCTATGTACAGTTGGGGAACAAAGTATCTGAACACCGTTGGCGGCTTCTGGTAACAATGCCAGGGATAAACACGATAGCAATAGATAAAATTTATCCATTACTACATAACGATAACTGATATTGGGAGACTTCGACCAACCACAGACAGTGAAATAAAAGTTATCATTTAATTCTTAAATACTTTCTCTCACTGAGGTGTTAACTTATGGGGCTGTTGACAGAAGCTACCAACAGTGTTCAGATACATTATTCCCCAACTGTACCGATACTCTCAGCACTCCCACAAGAGTTATAAATGTGCAGGGAATAGAACACAAGAAATAATAATGGTTGACTTGTTCTAGACAGTGATAAACAGGAGAGGATGTATGGTAGAGGGAGAAGTGTAAAGGGGGGAAGGTTACCCAGACATAAAGGCAGGATACCAGAAGGGAAGGTAAAAGTAGGAGTGGTGGTGGTGGTGGTGGTGTTTACTCCATCTTAAGGGGGAAGTACGATGTTGGTAAATCTGGAGCTTATGATTCCTCCAAACTATTCCAATCAACAGAACACCATTATTTTTTCTTCATCTGGTCCTATTTCTTAGTATACTTTGGAGGAATCAAGGCACTCCAGTATAACAAAAGTGAGTTACCCCTTTAAGGCCACATGATGACTATTTACATACAGCATTTCACCATCTCAGATCATCGTGGTGAGGGAGTGCAGGTAACCAAGGAAGTTTCTATGTAGGCTAAATAGTGCATGCATTTTTTTGTAGCATCTAGAATACTGTATCAGTGTGTTCAGCATAAACAATTACACATTTAATACTACAGTACTGTATGGGAAACATTCACAAGTCTTGCTCTACGAATATAAACTGCAAACTGCTATAAACTATAATTCATCAGGCTGGTACCTGTATGATATTTAAGTGGAAATCCTCAAGAGTAGGTACAGTCGGCCTCAGGAATTCGTATACACCACTGTGACAACAAGGGTTCGTAACGACTAGAAAATTTAGTACATTAATTCCCTAACACCAAACTTGTCAAGTAATGTTATCTGCCTAATACTTGAACCAGTCAGCAGAACAATGCCTACAGTATGTGCAGAATTAAGACCTCTCGTAACCAATGCTCTGTGTACCAATTCCTGAGGTCGACTGTAATTGGCCCTATTCTATTTTTCACTTTTTCATAAACAACAGGTTCCAGTCATTGTCCAATATATAGTCAATTGCCCCTAGTGTCATGTCAGTCTTCAGTTGACTTTCCTGATATATGTACAGTTGACCAAGTAGAAAGTGCAAGAAAAATATTAAGTGTATATAGCAATATTTTTCAGTTCTTTGTAGCAAATCCTGGTATTTTTATCAATGAATCACTAAGTCTCCAGAGCCAATTTAAAGTGGTATGTGACTCACTGAAATTTAGAGTGATAGCCAGGTGTGGTCATATATACTCACATTTTACTTGTACACTACTTTCAACTTCCTCAACTGTACTTTGCACCCCTACTCACACTTTTTCCCCACCTGGCCTTCTAAGTGATTCTCCTATCTTCTCTCACACTCTCTTTGTGCCTTTCTTGTCCCACACCAACAATTTGCACCATACTGTATTCAGTTTCTGTGTAGTGGTCTATTTTGTCTTCCTCATCTAACTTCATTCTATCATTTACATGCTAATTTTAATGCCCCATAGTCCCTTTAAGCATAGTGCTAGTTCTTATTGTATTATCATTCTGTACCAAACTACAGCCTAAATTCCACTTTTGACATTATGGCAAAAAGATTTCTGGTACTCCCAATTTTTCAACTTGTACAGTAATTCAATATTACAATCTGAAAAATACTGTTATGTAGGTATACAGTGGATTCACATAACTTTCACTCATATAAGTCATGAATCGCATATCTTGTGGTAGGCAGTTTACCAGATTATTAAAAAGCTGTCTTGTGAATAAAAAAATTAACTCGAAAATAATGGTAAAAACACTTCCATTTCAGAATAAATATTCAACCAAGTTGTTTTTTCGCCGCTAGTATCAGTTGGAAGCCTATCTAAAAGTGCATCTTTATATGCATGTTTCAATAGCAAGTCACAATTGTTCTTTGTCCCTCAACACTTAAAATGCCTGTCAGCCTATGAATAAAACTACAAAGTTGAAAACAGTAACATTATTTAGATTGTTGTGGTGGATTAATATTTTTCTGTCTTTACTCGTCTGTCCACTTTTGCTAAGTCTTCCAACAAGCCCCAGGACATGTGTCTGTACACGAGGAATTAAAGCTGAAGGAACTGTTATCTTACAGTGAGAAATTTAATTGATTACGAGTACCAACAGCGGCGATTGAAGAAGCTGTGGCAGAGGTGGTGCAAATAATTGTTCCCATAAAGGAAGTTTTATTCAGTCATGCTTTTTCTAACTCAAGGGGTGTAAGCAGTTCTAATCAAGACACACGATATGCGAATTCACTGTAAACCTTTTTATATATGTTCCAACACTAGACATAGGCTTCATCAAGCCCATTACCGTGGCCCAGGTCAACTGCTACTCACACACACACGTCACGACTTCCGAATGGTACCCAGCCACAGAAGGAGGGAAGTGAGGGTAATTCCCAAATACTGCAGCTGTTATGGTACCAGTGAGGGTGTTTTACGACGTTCAGTGGCTTAAAGGCCTGTCCACATGAGCGGGCAGTCCCGACAGGCATTAATTTCTGTGAGAAATATCCCTCACTTTTTATCACTGTTACCAGATACTGTAGGCAGATCCCATTGACCATTGTCTATAATAATGAGCACACTTGTGTTGTCCACACCGTGATTTGGTAACACTTGTTTGCCCGTCGGGACTGTCCGCTCGTGTAGACAGGCCTTTATAGTTAGTGCCTCAAACTCAAATTGGAAGAGTAAATATTCTCAGGCCCTCACCTGAGAGGAATCGATCTCCCGACCTATAGGTTACGAGTCCAGAACACTAACCACTCGGCCACCTCCCCTACTAAACATAAACTACCATAACAATATTTTATGCAAAATTGCAACTTTATTTCCAGCAAGTGTGGGAAAGGGCCAGCTTAATGAAGATGGGGAGAGTGTAGAATGAAGGAAGGAAGAGAGCCTTGATTGACTGGCTGGCTGGCTGGGAAAGAGAAGATAGCAAAGCATGATTGGTGAGAAGCCCTGTGACATTAGATGTTGCTGTGGCTTAATTCTCTCGGGTAAACTTAAGTTAAACTACTCGGCAATTGACCACTTGGTACAAAAACTCGTATTATAGAGAATGATTCCTGAATAATAATTCAGTGTTGGACAAGAAATGCACTTCAAAACATACATTTACAGAGGTATGACTGTAATACTTCCTGTGGCGTTTCTTGGTATTTGGACATCAGTTTTGATTTGATATTTTTTTATTCAAAGTTATCAGAATCCTGTGTACACATTAAGTTTGCTAAAATAAAATAGTTTACAAGTAACATCTGAAATATGGTTTGTATATTATTCACTCTAACAATCACTGTGAAATTTGTATAGTTAAGTAAGGCTTGCGTCAACTTGTGCAGTGATGGATATTTTGAAACATATCCATACCAGTAAATAGAACACTTCTGAACAATTACTACTCAATGTGAAAACCTGGAATACAATATTTTTAAATCCTAATTATGCAAACTTGTCACATAGATAATATTAGTGATTGATTTACAGAATAATGACTAGGAGTAAAACACAAAAGACTTCTATATACATAAACTGTGTCTGCAAATAATGCATATTAATGCAGTTACCTAGTATTATACATAGATAGGACAGTACATATAGTACAAAATAGTACCAAGTTAGTACAGTACCATACTGCATTGATAATTATAGAAAAGCTTTATCTTCATTATGCATGAAATGAGGAGGGAGATTTATGTATTAAGTAATGATGTGTACAGCACTTGAGTACTTAAACCAAATTGTCTTCACCTTCAATAATCAACTATACTATGGTATAGGATTTTACTTACTATAATTTGTTCAATATTAAGGTTGTCCATAAATATAACTTCATGTGACATAAACATTTGGCACTCTTAAGTACTGCACAAACTACTGAAACTTCTCCTGGTTGGTGTGTATGTATGTATGTATGTATGTATATTTGAGTGTACAGTTGTAGGTTATGTCTGTACAGGACACTCAACAACATTGTCAATCCTCCTCCCTCCCCCTGAGATGAACCAAAGGATTAGCTTCCAACTTGCTGATCCAAAACTCTCATTAGTGAGGGAAAGTGAAAGCTTGAAAGCAATATATTAATATTCCCTGTGTTTACACCTCAGGGAAATAATGAATAATAGACAACAGTGTCTGCCCCTTGTGAGAAAAAAAACAAACACATGACACTAACTGTACTTATGGCATAATGAGAGGTGCATCAGCTTGGTGAGGTATGTGAGCAAAGTACCATCATACAGGTGAGTATGGGAAGCTTCTGTCACCACCCATGTCAAGAGACAACAGGTATCCTAGGAATATAATAATCTTAACAGAATAATATATTTGTACAGTACATTCCTTTACTGGAGGCAGTTTTGCTTGTATGACACACTTGGCATGAAGAATCTCTTCTCTCCAACACAGGCAGAAGGGAAACTCATTGGGCAAGAAGGGCAAGTTTTAGCTGAGGTTTTTGAAATGATGGTAAGTGTAAGTCACGTCACCACCGGATAAAACTCAACACAGAAATAAATAATACAACATATTTACAAAAAACTCAAAATTTACATTATACCGTTATCCAGTAAATGCAATTTATGAACTTAACATGTCTGGTTTCTTAAATAAAAAAGTAAATATCAAAGTACACGCTTCCCTATTAACATGTTTCAAAATTTGAATACTACTGTCTATATTCAAAAATATTACTGTAATGCGAGTTTCAAGTAAAGATAACAGTCACATACTAAAATTAATATTATACTCTTTAACTATTGAAAAACAAATTTTACCAAATATTAACACTATAGTAGAAACTTATTTTGTTCAAAACATTTACCAATAAGTAATTTCTGAGAACTAATAAAGTCAATATAGTACACTACAGTACTGCTATTGTACTTTTAATTAATTATCAAAGATTTCACAATACAATTATTTACAAAAACTTTTCATTTGACAATATCGACCAGTATTACTATTAACTGTTATCATTAATATAACATTACAGTATCTTACACAGGAAGTGATACATTATACAGCCATACATCCTGCAGCGAGATAAAACAATTATTGTATTGTGATTCCATCTAGTGCAGTACATGACATGAATGAATAACCCCATGACAACACTCACTTACGGGCCCTGTGATCCTGTATGAAAATTGGAGGCTTCTGTTTCCTTCTGAACTATGTTACGAAACAAACTCCTATATAGGTAGTGTTTCGTGGCAATAATTGAAGGACTCATTTTACCTTCAATTTTCTTACTACAATACAGGGTCCCTTAATATGGGTTGATTCCACAGTGGTTGGTATTGGTTTGTAAGCACGCAAACAAAAGAATGTTAGCTGTTTAAATGACTTATGGGTGAATTATTTAATGAATTTGGTGAGTAAACTATGCAGTGATCATCATTATCTAACTGTTGGATAGATTTTGTGAATGTGGATACTCACCTTTTGGAAAATAATGAAGCCTTACAGGTGTGGTTGGTTGGGAAGCTAACAAACCAATACCACTGTGGAATCAACCCTAAACCTAAAGCCTAGACTGTATTTTTAGAGAACGAACACATACTGGAAATGGATTTGCAAAATAAATAAATATACTGATATTATAACCTTAGGGAATAAGTACTATGAAAATGTACACCAATTTGCTCTTTATGAACACATTGCTGTATATTGTATGTTACTGTAATGTGAAAAGTGATACCAAACCATTTCTACGCTATCATCATCACATTCACCAATTCTGACAAGGCATCTCAAAACTCCACATCTTGTTACCAGTACTGTACTTACAAAAAATAATAATAATTAAAAAAAAAAGTAATAAAAATAATAATAATAAATATAATAATAAAAGTAAATAAACGTGTACAGTACTATGATAAATGTGTACAAATACCACGAGTACTTTTTCTTATACATACATATCTTTGTACAAAAATAACATTAACCTTAGGCTGATAATCTCTGACCTAATAAAAATAATCAAATGTGCAAACCTATCTGTGGCACTACAAATTTCTATACTGTATATTAAAAAAGAAAAAAATATCCTCAGCCAATTTTCACAAGCAATATCCACAAGTATTGTTCAAAGCCATCATATCTAATAAACTACCATTGCACTTATGGACCTTGTGATTGTATGTCAGAATTGGAGGCTTTTGATTCCTCCTGACTATACCATGAAACGAGCTCCTTCCTTATAGGTGTGTGTTTGTGTTTCGTGGCAATATTTGAAGGACTCGTTTACCTCCAATTGTCTGACTACATCACACACAGGGTCCCTTAAAGTCCATAGAAACATGAGCACCAAATACCATGACAGTGCTTTATGCAATTATTAATACATTCAATCCTCTATCACATAATAATTTGTACAGTGTACACGTATAGTTTCAGTCATGATAGAACATTTACTTCACCACTGTCTGCAGTACCTAACCTATATAGTAGTAATGTTATCTACCAAGCTAGGCCAGTCAGACCATATAGCCCACTGAGGTTACAGGAAGGTGCTACCCCTCCCAAGATTATTTGATTGTAGTGAGGAGTATTAGTGATGATAACATTACATGTACCACTACAACAACCTAGTACAGTATACCTCTTAGGCTGTTGTCACACTGCAGCGGAGCCACAAATCCTGTACTGTGTCACAGGGTGTGACTCCTCTCATTTGTTTGTATGTGTTATCGCCATTCTGCGGTGGAGCCGCCTAGTGTGACAACGGCCTTACATTGCACTTTTCCTACAATAACCATATCTGACAAAATATTGTATCACTGAGGCACACCAATACCTATATCTCTTCAATAACCTTACATTCACTATCAACTGCATACAAATAACCCTCCATAAGTCAGATTTTCATTTATCCCAGTTACACACGTCTGTTAAAAAAAAAAAAAAAAAAAAAATCCGATACGGTACAAGCTTTTGAGGCTGAAGCCAGGCAACTACCATGCTGCTCGTACTTGTAGCAACTTGCCAACACCACCACCACCACCCTCCTCTCGCTCTCCACTGCCTCTCACATCAAAATTTGCCCCAACTTTCCCAAGGTCATGGCACTTGCTGAAATATTCGGTGAGAACAGTTTGTCTCATTCCCTGCTCCTAATCCCTGATGCTAACACAACCAACGGCCTGACCATTACTTGTGCCCATTTACCACCCATTGTGCTGCATATAAGGCTGACAAGAAACCCGTGCAAGAACCATAAAACATTCACTGTACAAATATGATTCTATGTGTGTGTAGAGTGGTGATAAGTTAGGTGCAGGTGGTGTGATGGGCTAACCTTGGCCAAAAGTACAAACCAAAGTGAATTTTTCCCCCAGGTTTAGTGTTTTCTATGGCATGCCTCTTGTCCAGAACCAATGAACTACACAATAGGACAATCAACACTATTAATTTCTTTATGTTGGTATGTTGGAAATTCAGCTGTGTCAGATGGGTTACAGCCTTTGTTATTCAGACTTGTGGAGGGTTTCCTGTATTTCAAATTGTAAGTACAAATTTACATTAAACAAACCATTAATTTTAGGGAAAGGTTCTGTGAATTTTTCTTGTCAATTCTTTACCAAACATTTCCTTCAGCTACACAGCCAGATATATTTACTTACAATATCAAGCAACAGCATAATAAGCTTTTCTCAACACAAAATATAATAACTGCATAAATTCCATCACATTGATTTTATATTGTTTAGGTCTTTAGTAACTTGGATATGAAGCTGAAGAAATCCATGAATGACAGCAGAGCAAAGTCAGCCAGTGGCGGTGGACTTATCCTGGCTGTTATTGTTGTTTTTTTTACTATTGTTGTTGTTGTTTGAGGGTTTCTGCTTTCGTTCAGCTTCGTCTGCAAGTGTTTGCCACTGACGTCTGTTTTCTTGTACTCCATCCAATAATGGCACCAACTCAGGACTCAAGTCCGCAAAAGCCTAAAAGAAAAATTTTCTTTCAATGTAAATATAGTTAAGATATTCTCGTCTCTTGATTAAATTCCATGACAAGAAATGCTTATTTTTATATACAAGATATATATGATTTATTGATTAAAGTATTATCATCCTCATTATGAAGATCACATAACCATGGGTTAAGGATTTAGGTCCAGGAAAATACAAATACTGCTAATCATGTACTGTACCTGTGTAGTAAATTAATTATGAGATATAAAAGAGAATCCCCAGGGCCATGAAATACTCCATTCCTCATATCCACAGCCACAAAGTCAATTTTATTCATTTAGGATGAAACTATCCTTAACTCTCATGTGAGGCAGAGTAAACACACTAAACAGGAGTTGCAGGTAAAATAATTGGTTTTCTGCTAAATTTTAAAATAGGTAATTCCATAACAACTAATGGTAGAGATAATATCATTACAAACAACAATCCTTTCACTGGGGAACAACAACATCAATCCTTCAATTTTCAGAGGTGACTAGAATGAACTTTATCAAATTAATATTCTGGCTACAATGATGGTGAGAGGCTGGGCAGGGATGTAAGGGAGTGTGGGTGGAAATGCATAGGATACAGTTTATTAAAGCCAAAGTACAAACCCTGAACACTCCCAATTTAGTTGTTGACATTTTCTCCGGACAGACAGCCTCTACCCCACAAACCCCTGGTACAGTCGGCAGCATAAATTCGTGTCCATTTCATGTAACATTTAATGCTAATATAACTAGATAGTTTTACGTTGAACCTGTTTCTATTCTAACAACACATGTAATTTACCATATGAAAAGTATATCTGTCATTTTCGCATTCAAATTGTGTTACAAAATCCCGATAACTCATATATACGCAGGTGGAAACAAAGTGAACTTATGCTGCCGACTGTACATACATTCTGGTCACAATGAAAAAAACTAATAAAAATATTAGTGGGGGCCTGAGTCACCCTTCATACCCAGACTACCAAAACAAATCCCAGGGAGATGGAACCAGAGACAACAGAACCAGGGAGACTTTGGGCCTCTGACTGCCAGGCAGATGGTAGGGGGAAGGTGTTTGATGTGGACCCAAGTTCATATTAACACAACAACTACAAGTGAAGTCGCACTTTCCACGAGACCAGGACTGAAGGGACTCTGAGGATGAATGGCGACTGCTGTGTACAATGGGTAATAACATCCCCTTGAATTAGACCAACGGTTGCAGTACAATATTCCTCATGTAGACGATAATTTAATGCAAACCGGAGAACACACAAATCTTGGCCTCTCTGTATGATGTATATTACCTCTGTATGGTGTATATTACCTCTATAAGGTGTACATTTCCTCTATTCAAGATTATTCTGTACAATGAAGCATAAGTTATGAGGCACCAGACTAAAGTTATCAGTGCAATAATTAAAATGCATAACATGGTACTTTGGCAATTGGCAGGCAGATACAACAAAACTTTAGGTTAAATATTTACTATAAAAAGATAAAAGTTGAGTCGTTGTCTTGTCCGATGATTTAGACAACTTGTGAAACCTAAAGCCTAGTACACACCGAGCTACCAAGTAGAGAGACAGCCCCGAGATTTTGTATCTGGACTGTCTCGAGACAATCCAGATACAGGCGGGCGACAGTTCAGAGACACGTTGGAGAGAAGGCCACTTTGTATCTGGATTGTCTCCCGACAGTCGAAATACATAGTCTCGGGACTTTCTCTCGACTTTGTTGCTGGGCAGTTGCTAGACAATCGAGAGACAGTCCAGCGACTTTGTTGCTCGTTCAGACCAAGCTGTAGCGAAGAATTGGCGGGAAGAGCAGCCGAGTGAGTACTATAGTAGCTGTCATGTTGATGGACGTGGAAATATATATACTGTATATAATAAATAATTTCGGGACACAGGCTAAGAAGACAGTTTTTTGAAGATTGGTAATAACGGCTCTATGTGCATTGCTTTATGCAAGATTAGAGTACACTGTATAAATAAACTCAGCATTGTTTAGAATAGCATTTGTAAATACAAATTTAATAAAAAATAATACTCTGTCATTCGTTGTCAAATCCCTGGGCACCGAGCGACTTGTATCTCGTCTCCCATTTCTAGTGGGAGACAAGATACAACCAAAATTTTTTCTCTGGACTGTCTAGCGACAAATTTATATTTTCTTGAGACAATCTGGCAACAGTCTAGCAATACTGTTGTGCGACTTTTGCTGGATAAAGTATGTTGGTGTGTATGGGACCCAGAGACAGTGTCTAGCGATTTGTTGCGAGACAAACTTGGATTTTTCTGAGACAGACGACAACAGCTGAGACAAAGTTGGCGACTTTGTATCTCAGTGTGTACTAACCTTAATGAAAGCCTCACCACAGTAACGTCCATGCTGTACAGTATAGTTAACTCTACCATATGTTTTAACCACATTTCACAACACTATGTTTGTCCTTGATAGTACAGTTATAACATGCATGGTCCTTACCTCATATACTGGCATGCAGATGGAGTCTATAAAGAGAACCTGCATCTTGGGTAACTCGTCCTTCTTCTCTCGGTTCATCATATCCTGTGGTAACGAATGTTTTGTTAATACAGGAACTAAATTACTATTAAAAGTACAGTCACCAGCACTAATAAGTATACAGGTGTACTTCGAATACCTAGAGACGATAAATAAATGCACAATAAGATCACCATTGTACAGTCACCAGCACTAATAAGTATACAGGTGTGCTTTGAATACCTAGAGACAGTAAATAAATACACAATAACATCACCATTGTACTGTACAAAGCCTCAACTAAAGCTGTATACTTATTAGTGCTCGTGACTGTACTTTTAAAATTGCAGTTACATCTTCAGAGGAAATTATTATCAACAAACAGGTAGTGAGTGTATCATAATTAGATCATTTTTAAAAAACTTTAACTCAGGACCAAACTGAAAAGGAAAGAAATGCTAATAATTTTTTAATCACACCTCCAATACAATCCTCTATATCAGACTGTTATTGAATTAACTGTATGTAAAAACTATTTAATTTTAGTCTACTATAGCAATCATGTAAATCTATAGGAAAACTGAGGAGCTGCATCATTGGTGAAAATTGAGCAATATTTGCACTAAAATAACAGTGTGGTTTGAGTGAGAAGGCAATTGGTATTGAATGTGGAGTGGTCGAGAGAGTGAAGCGTAATACATTGAGATGGTTTGGACATGTAGAGAGAATGCAAGGTGAGGAGTTTGTAAAGGTGTATGGAAGTGAAGTTGTGGGACCTGGTGTGAGAGGCAGACCGCCGGTTAGATGGCAGAACAGAGTGGAAGAGTATGTAAAGGAAAGAATTATTGAGGGGTAGAGGAGGGCTTGACCAAGTAAGGAGGGAGTGTTGGAACAGGGAGAACTGGAGGCACTTCTGCCGTGGCCACCCCCTTGGGGGGAGTTCCCGGAGGGAACGAGGCATCAGAGCTATAGATAGATAGAAATAACAGTTTGTATCTGTGTGGGAATGGACACTGGTACAGAAAAAAGAATTATTGAACTTATTCGTGAGAGAATTAATAAATTACATGATAGCTTACCATTGGAGTAATATTCAGTTCTTCCTTCTCTATGTCTCCCTGTTCAAAAAATTCTCCTGCGACAAGTTCAGCAACCTGAAATAAGGAAAGAAATAATTGTGAACTGTTAATTTTGTCTTTGTTTTCAAGTATAGAGTTCATATGAAGGTTAAGGACACTGTGATCGTGTATGAAAATTGGAGGCTTCTGATTCCCCCTGACCATACCACGAAACAAGCTCCTTCCATATACTGTAGGTGTGTGTCTTTCGTGGCAACATTTGAAGGACTCATTTACCTCCAATTTTCTGACTACATCACACACAGTGTCCTTTAAGGGTAAAAATGTACGTATTTTATTTATCAAATCAGTACTGTACTGTACCTACTTTTTTCTGTGTGGGCCAAGGCTTGGTGATGGCAGCAACGTCACAAATGGTCATCATCATCCCACGCAGCTGTTCCCTCGTCTCCTCCTTACTCAGGTCATACTGCTTCGCTCTCACAACATTGAAAAAACCTCCACGCTTTCTGAAAAATAAATAAAAACAAGAATAAAGTAAAAAAATAAAATAGAAATAAACAAATATAAAAAATTATATATACAGTACTAAATAACAATACAATAATATCTTGTTATACTATACTATATTATAAATGGAGATGAATGCAAGCTGCTATGCCATACAGGACAAATATCCATGTTGATATTACCGTTGGACTTTACCCCTTCCCTCAACACAGGACAGACTAAAGGTCCATTCCACAGTGGTATTGGTTTGTTAGCTTCCCAACCAACCATAATTGTAAGGCTTCATTATTTTCCAAAAGCTGAGTATCCACATTCACAAAATCTATCCAACAGTTAGATAATGATGATCACTGCATAGTTTACTCAACAAATTCATTTAATAATTCACCCATAAGTCATTTACACGGCTAATATTCTTTCGTTTGCGTGCTTACAAACCAATACCAACCATTGTCTTCCACACGAGAGACAAATGGAAGGTGGACACGGGCAACTGAGTGGAATTCTCTTGTTTTTTACCTGTGTTACCATATCAAACAGTCCCCGGTACTCATTGGCCACTTGTGCCCCACACCTACCCAAAAAATTGGTAACAGTGTCTGTCTCCATCTTTTGCCTCTCATGTGAAAGGGGCTTAAGGGGGTAATTCACTTTTGTTACATTGGAGTGCCTTGATTCCTCCAAAGTATGCCAGGAAACAGGACCATATGAACAAAATAATGGTGTTCAGTTGCTTGGAATAGTTTGGAGGATTCAGTTGCTCCAGATTTACCAACACAAAATTTCCCCCTTAAGTGATGTATGCAAAAACATCCATGGTGTTTACAATGGTATGGTACTGGTACGACGGCTCCATAGATAAACAACAGAGCCATCGTACCGGTACCACGCCATCGTAAACACCACGGATGTTCTTGAATGACACCCTAAATCTTGTGACCCTTTAGATACAATTTTTAAGGGACCCTGTGTGTGATGTAGTCAGAAAAGTGGAGGTAAATGAGTCCTTCAAATATTGCCACGAAACACACACACACAGACACACCTGTATGGAAGGAGTTTGTTTTGTGGCATGGTCAGGAGGAATCAGAAGCCTCCAATTTTCATACATATTCACAGGGTCCTTAAATAAACCAGCAGTTCTTTAAGAGCAGCGATATAACAAAAATGTGCATCTTTTTATCAATCACAGACGGTACAAAAATACTATATCAGAATCCATGAGAGTACAGTGGTGAGTGTAGTCCCCCAAGGATTGATTGATTGATTGATATTAGGCACCGCAACAGTGAGGTCATATGGCGCCTGAGGAAGAAGGTTATTGAGAGGTGGGACAGTAAACACAAAAGGTAACAGATAAAAAAAAAAAAAAAAATAGACAGTTGGAGAAGTGAAAAAAAAAAAAAAAAAAAAAATCCCTTTATAGTGACCTTTTATGACAAGCAGGTACACTGGGGAGATGATATTATTATTATTATTAAGTACGTGATATTATTACTATTATTATTATTATTATTATTAAGTAGGTGATATTATTATTATTATTAAGTAGATGATATTATTATTATTTTTATTATTAAGTAGGTGATATTATTATTATTACACTGTGTACTCTCATTTTACACTGGTATTATGTGTGTGTAATGAAACTGTACAGAAAACACTCATTGTACAGTCTATCTATCTATAGCTCTGACGCCTCGTTCCCTCCGGGAACTCCCCCCAAGGGGGTGGCCATGGCAGAAGTGCCTCCAGTTCTCCCTGTTCCAACACTCCCTCCTTACTTGGTCAAGCCCTCTCCTACCCCTCATGTTTCTCTCCCTTAAATACTCTTCCACTCTGTTCTGCCATCTAACCGGAGGTCTGCCTCTCACACCAGGTCCCACAACTTCACTTCCATACACCTTCTTTACAAATTCCTCACCTTACATTCTTTCTACATGTCCAAACCACCTCAATGTATTACGCTTCACTCTCTCAACCACTCCACATTCAATACCAATTGCCTTCTCACTCATACCACATCTCTCATACACACTCTCATTACTTTCTCCATCCCACCTAGTAAGTCCACATGCTCCTCTCAAGTAACTCATTTCCACAGCACCTATTCTAGACTGATGAGCCCTACTCCATGTCCATGTCTCTGACGCATATATCAGTGTTGGCAGGATTATACTATTTCTCAGTCCCCTTTTCACTTCCATACTCACACTTCTACCCTTCATAATCTTCCCCAGTGATCCTATGACCTGTCTACCCCTCATTGCTCTCTCCCTAATTTTTCCTTCCATACTTCCATGTTTACACATAACTGTACCCAGGTACTTAAACTCCTTCACTTCCTCCATCCTCTCACCCCTCAGAGTTATCTCACACTTAGTCCCAGTTGGTACTCCTACTTTGTAAGGTGTAGCAAAGTCAATCACTTCAGTTTCTGCTCTTTCAAATACCATCACTTTACTTTTACCAACATTCACCTTCAGTTTCCTTTGTTTACACACAGACTGAAATTCATCCACCACTCTCTGTAACTCCCTTTCACTCTCAGCCATCAACACAGTGTCATCTGCAAATAAACTTGCCGCCAAGGACCAATTTACTCCATTCAGCCTCAACTTCAGTACACTGGTATTACTGTATACGTGTGTAATGTAGTGTACAATAAAGAGTGTTTACAGTACATACATTCATTACACACACTCTATTTCACATACACAATCCCAGAGTAGAATAAGTGTTTACAGTACATACATTCATTACACACACACTCTATTTCACATACACAATCCGAGTAAAATAAGTGTTTACTGTCCATATATTCATTACACACACACTCTATTTCACATACATAAAACCAGTGTAAAATGAGTGTTTACTGTACAGGGGAGGTATTCGTAGCCCCTTCCTACCCACTTCTCCACATGCACATACATACACTATTCCACATACACACACTCTATCATTGTATAATTATATGAACTTAATGACCATAGGTGTTAATATAAAATAAGTAAACATTAACCTGAAATAAACAGAGAGAGAGAAAGAGAGAACAAATGGTGTGTGTGAGTTTGTATGGCAGAGAGAGAGAGAGAGAGAACAAAATGGTGTGTGTGAGTTTGTATGGCAGAGAGAGAGAGAGCGTCAGCATAAACTTTGCACCTTAATGACCATAGGCGTTAATCCAAAATAATTACACACTAACCTGAAATATACAGCCAGGTCGGTGGCAAGGATGGCATCTTCCAATACACTGATAACCCTGGAGTATTCATCAGGTGTACAGTTACCCAGGATCTGATTACCATATGAGTTAAGGATCATAACACTCTGATCAAAGTGGTGATGTTCCATGGTAGAAGTGGTGTACAGCTGAGCCAATGGTGATGATGCTCTGAAATTACAAACACTTTTATTGTACTGTACTGAACTGTTGGAAATATCATGTACTGATTATTCTACATATATATTCATATCTATAACCCATGTAAACCTACAATGTGTGTAACCTACATGTCTCAGGATGTATGTCAGACACAACAAGCTTACTCAACAAAACAGGTTCTGTTCGTGGGAGCTGCCCCTTGGGAACCAATACCACTCAGCAGTATTCATCAACGTCACTAGAGGACAACTGGGTCACTAGGGCCGACAGGAAGTCTTGTACACCAGACACACACACTCTCTAACTAGCCATCCTCTAGTTAAGACTCCTAGTTCTACTTGTTGTACAATATAACTTAGTCTCTTCAATAAACTCTGTTCCACATAGAAGTTTATACTCAACCTTTAACTCCAAAGAGAACAAAGACCTACAGCCACCATAAATCAACTCTACCACGTTACCACAGCAACGTAGCCTTTGGGTATCTTCAACCTGAACAGTCTCATAAAAACACTAGTAATTGATTGTATGTATTATATCAAAGAGAATTTATAGGTTACAACCATCACCAACATTGAATATGACACTGTAACACAATAGTGTTAATAATTTTGCTTTATCTGGGACTGGGACTGAAAATTGTGAGTGACCCATTAGTATAATAATAATTATATACCTAATACAGTAATGCCTAATATTTAAATGGCATAGGATAAAGATTCACACAACTTTACTGTCATTATAATGGTAAAATGTAGAGGTCTCAATGACTCAAAATAAAATATTTTGTACAGTTGCAGACACATAAAACACACACACACTTCAAACGGCCCTCTTATCAAGAATAGAACAGGACACGTCGCCTCTATATACACACACACACACACACATCTCCTAAATACCCTATGCTCAGTGAGGGGCCATGTTACAGGCTGTCTGTTACGTGTGTCTGTAACTATACACATTGTGGATATTACAAACTATACTTACTGTACTTACATGTGTCTGTAACTATACAAAACAAACTATACTTACTTGATCTGGAATGAATTATTTGTCCCTCTGTGGTCCAGGTCGTGACACAGACAGGCAACAAGTAGAGCCAAACATTCCAGTTCACCCAACACTTTCCACCACTGGGTTGTCTGTGGGCAAGAAAGTAACGTTAATTAATGGGGAAGTACAGTCACAAGCACTAATAAGTATACAGCTTTGGTTGAAGCTTTGAACAGTCCACCAATTCACCAACGAACTAATTCCAATGGAGATCTGATTGTGTATTTATTTACTGTCTCTATGTATTCGAAACACACCTGGATACCTATTAGTGCTCGTGACTGTACAGTGTTGGTAAATCTGGAGCAACTGATTCCTCCAAACTATTCCAAGCAACAGAACACCATTATTTTTGTTCATCTGGTCCTGTTGTTTCCTGGCATACTTTGGAGGAATCAAGGCACTCCAATGTAACAAAAAAGTATTACCACCTTAAAGTTTGTCTAAATAATATAACTAGAAAGAAAAATAAAAGTTTGTTTACATAATATTACAAAAAATAAATTATAAAAGGGTTTGTTTACATAATATTACAAGAAAGAAAAATAAAAGAACTCTCCCTTATAAATCTCACTATTATTATTATATTATAATTATAGACTATTAAAACAAACTATTCAATAAAATTTTCACCATAACTGCAAGCATAGAAAATTCTTACTGTAAAAATTCTCACCATAATAATTGCAAACATTAAATTCTTACCGTAATAATTGCAAACATTAAATTCTTACCATAACAATTGCAAACATTAAATTCTTACCGTAATAATTGCAAACATTAAATTCTTACCATAATAATTGCAAACATTAAATTCTTACCGTAATAATTGCAAACAAAAAAATTCTCACCATAACTGAAGCATAGAAAATTCTTACTTTAAAAATTCCCACCATAAACATTGTAAACACACAAAATTCTCACCATAAAAATTGGAAACACAAAATTCTCACCATAAAAATTGCAAACACAAACAATTCTTACTGTAAAAATTCTCACCATAATAACTGCAAATACAAAAAATTCTCACTAAAACAATTGCAAACACAGAAAATTATTCCAGTAAAAATTCTCACTACTGTATAACAATTGCAAACATTAAAAATTCTCACCAAAACAATTGCAAACACAGAAACTTCTCACCGTAATAATTGCAAACATCATCTGTGCGACGTTGAAGGCGTGTCTCCAGTTGTGGTAGGTAACATTACGGTAGTTCTTCTTGACACTGAGCAGCCATCGACACAACACATCATACTCAATGTGAAACCTTCCTATTAAGTCCAAGTCCAGGAACATTCTTAAGCACGCCTGAAGGAAATAATAGCAACAATTAATACCTTTGTTTAATTAATACTTTTGCTTAATTAATAACTTTGTTTAATTAATATTTTTGCTAAATTAATACTTTTGTTTAATTAATATTTTTGCTTGATTAATACTTTTGCTTAATTAATACCTTTGCTTAATTAATATTTTTGCTTGATTAATACTTTTGCTTAATTAATACCTTTACTTAATTAACACCTTTGCTCATACCACATCTCATACATACACACTCATTACTTTCTCCATCCCACCTAGTAAGTCCACATGCTCCTCTCAAGTTAACTCATTTCCACAGCACCTATTCTGTATTACTGGACACAAGGATTCCTACACACGCTGTTGTTGTTTTCGAGGGTTTACAACATATAGAAAATGTAAGACTATGTAACTACAATACAACATTATTATTATTATTAGGTTTGTTGTTTTGTAATGTAAGACTATGTAACTACAATACAACATTATTATTATTATTATTAGGTTTGTTGTTTTGTAATGTAAGACTATGTAACTGCAATACAACATTATTATTATTATTAGGTTTGTTGTTTTGTAATGTAAGACTATGTAACTGCAATACAACATTATTATTATTATTAGGTTTGTTGTTTTGTAACGTAAGACTATGTAACTGCATTACAACATTATTATTATTAGGTTTGTTGTTTTCAAGGGTTTACATCATAGAGAAAATTATTACAGAACAAAGAGGGTAATATAGAAACAAAATAAAAGAAAGAGAGAGAGAGAGAGAGAGTGAAAAGGATTACGTAATATATATCCCTATAATGGGTACGACACACTCTCTCTCTCTCTCTCTTTACATATTATAACCCTGTGTAAGAATAATTCATGTGGTCAACCTTACAATATAATTTTTTACCTTTAAGCTTCCATCATCGTCGAGGCTGAAGTCGTCAAATTTGAAGTCATACAGCCTGAATGCTTGAGCTGACGGTATTTTAGTTTTCTGGAACAAAAAAGTTGGTCATCCATTTTGAAAACAAGATATATATACAATTTACATAAAACATATAAGGGAGGATTTTTTTTTTTTTTTTTTTTTTGGGGGGGGGGGTACTTCTGGAGCAAATGATTCCTCCAAACTATTCCATCTGATATACCAAGTGTAGTGCATGTTTATTTTGTGTGAGAGAGAGAGAGAGAGAGAGAGAGAGAGAGAGAGAGAGAGAGAGAGAGAGAGAGAGAGAGAGAGAGTGTGTGTGCATGTGTGTAAGAGAGAAAGAGAAGTTTATTGTGTGTGTGTGTGTGTGTGTTTGGCACACACCACTTGTTCTGGTAATGTGTTCCATTGATCTATTACTCTATTTGGAAAGCTATTTGTCTATACATCTTTGTCTCCTCTTCATTTAATTAATATCTGTGTGTATGTGTATGTGTGTAGTGCAGGGATGCACAACCGGCGGCCGGTGGGCTGCATGTGGCCCTCAAGCAACCCTCTGGTGGTCCTTAGTAGGTAGTAAATGGTAAAAAATAACAATAACAAAGTTTCAACCCAACATAAAGAAGGTTGTCTATGAATCACAGTGTTAAAAATCTCATTAAGAAAACTGTCATGTATGTCAGGTAAGGATTAATCATAGTTTTGTAATGTATTAAGTCATTAAGTACTATATTTTTACCATTAAGCACCTAAAATTTCTACATTTTTGTTTAACATAAATCTTGTGGCCGTTAGTGAGTTTTAAGTTTTATCAAGTGGCCCAAGGAGCCCAAAAGGTTGTGTATGTTTCTTATGTGTATGTGTATGTATGTATATGTATCTTACCATTAGTTTAAGAGCTTCTTCCTTGGGTGCAGCAACATGATAACTTAACACTTCTAATGTTACCTTCTGTTTATGTATATATGTGTACTGTATGTATGTATGTGTATGTGTGTGTGTATATATATCTTACCATTAGTTTAAGAGCTTCTTCCTTGGGTGCAGCAGCATGGTAACTTAACACTTCCAATGTTACCTTCTGTTTAGCCATAGCTGTTATGGCCTTCTCATACCTGTCAGTAAGTAAATACACACAGGTTAGTACAGTACTGTCATTAATTAAGTACAGTGGTGGTGGTGGTGGAGCAAATGATTCCTCCAATCTATTCCTAGCTACAACACTGATAAATCTGGAGCAAGCGATTCCTCCAACAAACTATTCCAAGCAACAGGAAGGACACCATTATATTGTATATATATATATAAATATATATATATATATATTTTTTTTTTTTTTTTCTATATTAAAAGAAGATGAGGACCAATTTCATTCGAGATGCCGAGACACATTGCGTTTGAAGGAACATAAGTCATAGTAGGAATGTGGAAAGATGAATGAAGGTAAAGTGTTCCAGAGTTGACCAGTTGTGTTTATGAAAGACTGAGAGTAGGGGTTAACTCTTGTATTAGTGTGTGTGTGTGTCAGAGTTAACCAGTTGTGTGTATGTAAGATTATGAGTACCGGTTAACTCTTGTATTAGTGTGTGTGTGTGTGAAAATGAGAGGCTTGGCGAGTGTGTGCTAAATATAATCATCATATATCACGGGCCAACTATATACTTTTTAACCCAATTCTACTTACATGTGAGTATTATGGATTTATAGTGATTTACTGAGCCTGTTTTAAAAGGATATACAATATGTCCGAAATTTACTCATTTTATATACTTTTTAACCTAATTCTACTTACTTACAATTCTACTTACTTACAAATCTACTTACATGTGTGTATTGTGGATGCCCATACCACAGAAGATAGCAAATGCCTCGAGGAAGTTTTCATCATTGGTTGTGAAGGGCAGATTGTCAAATTTGTTAATGAGTTGTACCACACCGACGATCTTAGCGGCGGTGTTCCTGATGGGCATACACAGGATAGACTTGTGGCAGAAAGCTGTATGTTCATCCACTGACTGGTCAAACTTGCTGTCCTGATAGGCGTCCACGATACACACAGTCTGTCATGGGGGGTAAATAGATATCAGTGTGGTCATGTTGCACCCGAGGAAGAAGGTAAATGATTGACTGACTGATTGATTTTTTGATTGAAAGGTGGGATTGATTGATTGATTGAGTGGTATTGGGTGCAGCAACAGTGAGGTCATGTGGCGCCCGAGGAAGAAAATGAATGAATGACTGATTGATTGATCGAGTGGTATTGGGTGTCACAACAGCGAGGTCACGTGGCGCCCGAGGAAGAAAGGGGATTGTCGAGAGGTGGGATTGATTGATTGATTGATATTGGGCACCACAACAGTGAGGTCATGTGGCACCCGAGGAAGAAGGTGATTGGTTGATATTATTAAGTAGGGGATTATTATTATTATTATCATTATTACTATTGTATTATTATAATCATGATTAAGTAGGTGATATTACAGGTATTATAATTATTACTATTATACTATTATTATTATTATTATACATATATATATACGGTATATCTTTACCTCTCCTGTCATGGCCACGTGTCCAGTAATTCCAATATTGATGGGAAACCTTGACTCAAATGGACTAGTTCTATTCTCTGCATCATCACCTTGTAGATCCTTCACCTCAAGGTCAAACACACGTGAAAAGGTTCCCTGAGACGCTTCATGTACCAACAACACCTGTAAATGTTAATAATAATAAGAAGAGAATTAGAACATCTTTGGTAATAATAATAGAGAATTAGAACATTTTTAGAGCACTTTGATTCCTGCAAAGTATACAAGGAAACAACGCCTGGAAATGTAAATAATAAAAAAGAATTAAAACACTTATGGTACATTGGAGTGCCTTGATTCCTCCAAAGTATGCCAGAAGGTATACCTCAAATATAAATAAAAGAGAATTAATTAAGGGATTTATGCACATTTGATACATTGGAGTGCCTTGATTCCTCCAAAGTATGTCAGGAAACGGGACCAGATTGACAAAAATAATGGTAGTCTGTTGTTGCCTGGAATAGTTTGTTTGGAGGAATCAGTTGCTCCAGCAGTAATTATCTTGGTAATAAAGAACAACATGTGTAAGACTTTGCAGCACCTCATAATAATAATTGAGGGGGTTGAGTTGACGTAAGGTGTTGTTGTATGATTATATTCTGATATGATACTGATTTATTTACACGATGGAAGGAAGGTGTTGGTGGTTATTTGATTGTGGCTGTACTACCCCCTTCATTAATTAAAGAACTTGAAAATGGATTTTATGGATTTGGAGAAGGCTTATGACAAAGTAGATAGAGAAGGTCTGTTGAAAGTACTTAGAATATATGGAGTGGTTGGAAAGTTGCTGGAGGCAGTGAAGAGCTTGTATGAGAGAGCAAGAGCGGCAGTCAGGCAGAGTGAGTTCTTTAACTAGAACGTTGGGTTGAAGCAAGGGTGTGTTATGTCCCCATGGTTGTTCAATGTATACATGGATGGAGTTATGAAGGAAATACAGGGAAGAGCAGTGGGTGTTGGTGTACCTCTGATAAGGGAGGGGAGTGAGTGGAAGTTACCTGTGTTGCTGTTTGCTGATGATACAGTTCTGCTGAGTAACGATGAGTGGGAGTTACAGGGATTGGTGAATATGTTTGGAGATGTGTGCGAGAAACGGAACCTGAAGGTGAATGTAGTGAAGAGCAAAGTTATAGTCTTTGAAAGGGGTACAACCACAGGTTGTAAAGTGAAGTTAAATGGATAGGTTATGGAGAATGTCAGATCATTTAAGTATTTGGGCAGTGTGATGAATAAAGATGGGAGGTTAGAGGATGAGATGCAAGAGAGGGTATAACAGGGGAAGAGGGTTGTAGGAACACTGAAAACAGTGACAAGGAATAGGGTGATAAGTATGGAAGTGAAGAAAACGCTACATGATAGTGTGGTAATCCCAACACTGACATACATACGGGAGTGAAACGTGGACGATGATGGAAAGACATAAATCAAGAGTTAGAGGGGTGGAAATGAGCTACCTTAGAAGTGTATATGGAGTGACATAGAGAGACAGACTGACTAATGAAGAGGTACAGGAGCAGTGTGTTGTGGGTGTGGATGTGTTGGAGAGACAGACTGACTCATGAAGAGGTACAGGAGCAGTGTGGTGTGGGTGTGGAGTGACAGACTGATGAATGAAGAGGTACAGGAGCAGTGTGGTGTGGGTGTGGAGAGACAGACTGACTAATGAAGAGGTACAGGAGCAGTGTGGTGTGTGTGTGGACGTGTTGGAGAGACAGACTGACGAATGAAGATGTACAGGAGCAGTGAGGTGTGGGTGTGGAGTGACATGAAGAGACAGACTGACTAATGAAGAGGTACAGGAGCAGTGTGGTGTGGGTGTGGAGTGACATGGAGAGACAGACTGACTAATGAAGAGGTACGGGAGCAGTGTGGTGTGTGTGTGGATGTGTTGGAGAGTGTGAAAAGGAACACCTTGAGGTGGTTCGGTCATGTGTAGCGTATGGGAAGCGAGAGGTTGGTTAAGAGAGTGTATGAGAGTGAGGTGGAGGGATGGAGGGGGAGGGGCAGACCGAGAGTGAGGTGGAGGGATGGAGTCGAGAGGTGTGTGAGGGTGGGAGGAGGGACACCAGTTAACGGGGAACAGGGGTTCATGGAGGCGATTCATTTGTGGCCACCCCTTCGGGAATTGAGGCGTCTGGCAATAGATAGATAGAAAATAAATTAGAGTGAAAAAAATTATATACAAATCAAGTTATCGTACTGACCTGAACCCGCTCACACTGCAGTAGACTCTGTGTGTGTGTCATGATGCGGTACACAATCTGTTCTATTGTACTCTGCTCTTCAAATATGATCCGGGCCAAATCTAGCAGTACCTACAACAACAACAACAACAATGTAAATACAGTACAAAAGTAAAATACAATACAATACATGAATAAAATACAGTACAATACAATATATGAGTAAAATATGATCCTGGCCAAGTCTAGCAGTACCTACAACAACAATATAAATACAGTACAATACATAAATAAAATACAATACAAAAGAAACATACAAAAAGCAATTTTTTCCTTAGCTGATTCCACTTAACTAATAATAATACTAGCAATCTTCATTATAATACCACTCTATAATAAAAAAAAATAAAAAAAAAAGTGAAATATAAACTAGCACAGGATCACATTATGGACAGCAATTTTTATATATTTTTTTCGAGCGTTTACCTTGTTCCGTTTAACTAATAATAATACTATCAATAATATTAGCAATCTTCAATAATATAATCGCTCTTACCTGGTTCCGTTTAACTAATAATAATACTAGCAATCTTCAATTTAATAGCTCTACTAATAATAATACTAGCAATCTTCAATTTAATAGCTCTACTAATAATAATACTAGCAATCTTCCATATAATAGCCCTTACCTAGTTCCGTTTGACTAATAATAATACTAGCAACTTTCAACAATATAATAGTTCTTACCTGGTTCCGTTTGACTTCGAGTTGTGAGCGTTCATAGAGTTGTGCGTTCTTGAGTCCAATGCCACAGAACTGAAGGTACGACTCAAACACCTTCTCATCATTCACTGTGAACGCCTGACCCTCATGTTTGTTGATTACCTGAACACACACAAAAAAAGGATATTATTATTGTTAGTAGCAGTAGTAGTATAGGTGTGTGTGTGTGTGTGTGTGTGTGTGTGTGTGTGTTAAGTAGTGTGTAGCTGCTTGTAGTAAATTAAAAGATGGTACTTAACATGTATGTGTGTGTGTTATTGTCTGAAGTAGTGTGTAGCTGTTTGTAGTAAATTAAAAGATGGTACTTAACTTGTGTGTGTGTATTAAAAGATGGTACTTAACATTTTGTGTGTGTGTGTGTGTGTGTTAAGTACAGTTGGCAGCATAAGTTGGCTTCATTTCCACCTGCGTTTGTATGTATGTATTAGCTATACTGATGTTGTAATACAATTTTAATAGAGAGATGACAGATATAGTTCTCATATGGTAAATTACGTATGTATGTTGTTGGAATAAAAACTGGTTCACAATGTAACTATCTGGTCATATTAGCAATATTAAGTACAGTTGGCCACAGGAATTCGTATAGACCACTGTGACATCAAGGCTTCGTAACAACTAGGTAGTAATGTTATCTGGTTAATACTTGAACCAGTCAACAGAACAATGCCTACAGTATGTGCAGAATACAGACCCCTCTTAACTAATGCTCTGTTTACGAATTCCTGAGGCCGACTGTACACGAGATGAACGTGAAATTCTGATGCCTTGTTTACAGTACCCACCTGAGCAACTCCAATCACCTCCCCAGAGCTGTCTTTGATGGGCATACACAACATAGAACGTGTCTTGTACCCTGTCATACCGTCTATCTCTCGGTTGAAACGCTCATCCTGAAACACAACAACGAAAACACAATTACTAAAACATAATCATAGAAGCAGAAAATACACTTACTAAAACATAATCATAGAAGCAGAAAACACACTTAGTAAAACATATGGAAGTAGAAAACACACTTAGTAAAACATATGGAAGTAGAAAACACACTTAGTAAAACATATAAAAGCAGAAAACACAATTACTAAAACATAAAAGAGCAATATGGAATAATTTTGATTACACCATAACATAACTGAATATATTTCCTTTCCATTCATATAATTATAATATAGTGCAATATTACTATGAAAAGAAACCTGTAAGAAAATACCAAAATAAAAACCATATATTATTTTGTTTTCCTGTAAGAAAATACCAAAATTAAAACCGTAAATTTTTGGGTTTACATATAAGAAAATGCCAAAATGAAAACCATATATTATTCTGTTTACCACTCGTCACAAAAACTTATGCATACCCAGAGAGTGGCTTGGGGAGGAGTGGGGTTGGAAGTGCAATCCTCTTTCTCTTCCCTCCTTTCCTCCATAATCCATCTCTTCACCTTCCCTCCTTCCCTACAAAATTCATCTCTCCACCTTCCTTCTCTCCTTCCCTTCCTCCATAATCCATCTCTCCATCTTCCCTCCTTCCTTCGTTCTATAATCCATCTCTCCTTCTCTCCCTTCATCTCCCCACCTTTCCTCCATAATTCATCTCTCCACCTTTCCTCCATAATTCATCTCTCCATCTTCCCTCCTTTCCTCTCTCCATAATTCACCTCTCCATCTCTCCACCTTTCCTCCCTCCATAATCCATCCCTCCATCTTCTCTCCTTCCCTTCCTCCAAAATTCATTTCTCCATCCACCTTCCCTCCTTCCATAATCTATCTCCCCACCTTTCCTCCTTCTCTCCTTCCCTCCCTCCATAATCTATCTATCCACCTTTCTTCCTCCTTCCCTCCCTCCATAATCCATCTCTCCATCTTCTCTCCTTTCCTCCCTCCATAATCCACCTTTCCTCTTTCTCTCCTTTCCTCTCTCCACTTTTCCTCCTCCTCTCCACCTTTCCTCCATAATCCATCTCTCCACCTTCCCTCCTTTCCTTCCTCCAAAATTCATCTCCATTCCCTCCTTTCCATCTTCTCTATTTCCCTCCCTCCAAAATCCATCTCTCCACCTTTCTTCCTTCTCTCCATTACCACCTTCTCTCCTTCCTTCCCTCCAAAATCCATCTCTCCATCCACTTTCCTTCCTCCCTCTCCAATTGATGTGTGTGTGTGTGTGTGTGTGTGTGTGTGTTGCTTCTCTCTGGTATAGTTTGGAGGAATCACAGACCTTCCAATTCACCAACAATAGAATAATCGGTAATAGTCAAGCGTTTGTCCATAATTTGTTTTCGACTCGAGGTTTTCAGAATGCAATGTTTTATAGTGTGTTTTTAATTAATTTATTGTTGACAACCGTCGCAAATTAGTGTTTAGGGAGATATCACCCCCCCCCCCAGCCTCCCCCAACCCAATCTCTGAAAACATCTCATTTTTACCATATTTGAACAAGATTCGTCTGAAAAACACTACAACACATTAAATAGAATTAGGTAGACCTCACCTCACCTAACCTAACCTAATCAGGACTGAGGCAAACTATCGTGACCTAACCTTAGCAATCTATGGAGCCTGGATGTAAACACTTGGTGGCCATCTTGAATTGATATTATTATACTGAAACCTACGGTTCCGGTTCTCAATATGAAAGGAACTGCTGGAACCGGTTCTAGAACCGGTACCTAATATTAACTGACAATGTTATATAAATGCTGTTTTAAAGCCTTAATTTGCCGACTGGGACAAACAACAAGTACATTGAATATAAGGCACAAAGACACACAACAACTACTATTGGTGGAAACGTTTCCTTGGAACTTGTTCGGAGGTGAGAACCGATTCTAAGATAAGTTATCAAGAATAGCTAGAACCGGTTCTGGTACCGGTTCCTGCTAGGTATGCCACATGTGGCCACAACGAATACCAGCCAAAAATGTGATCAATTAATTAAGGGTAGTTGTATTTAATGCATTTGTGACGGAAATAACCAAAAAGAAAATGACGTACATGTATTAAGAAATATATTTAACAGAAAAGAATTAATGGGAGTGATTATAGACAAACGCTTGACTATTACCGAATAATCCCCTTCCTTAACACTGGAGTATATAAGTAAGGCTCTTATACTGATGAGTTTGGTGTGTAGTGTGACAAGCCCTAGGGACACATTACCTGCTGGTGATAAAATGAATTACCTGCTGGGGAAGGGATGTGTTATGGTTCCCTTGGTGCCTTGTTCAGAGTGTTGGTCCCTTGCTAACATTACCACAATACATTTTACTCTCTCTCTCTCTCTCTGTCTTTCTGTCTCTGTCTCTCTCTCTGTTTCTCAGAGGTGCAGCTATTGTGATGTGGAGACCACCCTGCCATTACTACACTATCTCCTTGACTATCCTGCCACTGTTAGTACCTCACCATACTGCTCCTGAGGCACCAGTCGTAGCATCTCACCTCATTTCTAAGACACCAACAGCTACACTGGTGGCGGTGGTCACTACCTATCCGCCACCAAGGTAATAGGCACCTCAGAGTAGTCTCACGGGTGAGCCGCCTAAGGCAAAGGCTCACTCCAACACCCCCCCCCCTTATTTCTGGGGGTGTTGGTAAACCATACAAAAACAACAACTCTCTCTCTGTCTGTCTGTATCTCTCTCTCTCTCCACACATTGTTTTTTTGTCATATATCATACACACACATTCTATCATATCATACACACACATTATTTTTTGTTTTTTCTCGCTCTCTCTAACTTTAACTCTACCTCTCTCTCTCTCACACATTGTTTTCGTCTCTCTCTCTCCTCAAAATAAAACATTTTCTCCACTGTTTTTATAATGGTAATAAAGGCAGAAGAAAATGTCAGTACTGGGTATTTGTGAATAATAATAATAATAATAATAATAATAATACAGTACATGAAATATTTATATATTTTTATAATTATTTTATACTTTTGCACGAAAAAAAATCTTATGAATATTACTTTAATATATATTTTTTTTCAATATTATTATTATTATTATTATTATTATTATATATATCACACTTGCATCACTGAAAATTTCTATAAATTGTCTTATCACCTGTCATACTCACCTGGTCTTATCACCTGTCATACTCACCTGGTAACCATCTCATCACCTGTCATACTTACCTGGAAACTGTCTCCTCACCTGTCAACCATCTCATCACCCTTCATACTCACCTGTCATACTCGCCTCACCTGTCAACCATCTCATCACCCTTCATACTCACCTGTCATACTCGCCTCACCCATCAAGCATCTCCTCACCCTTGACACTCACCTGGTAAGCATCGGGTATATTGACCATGGTACCACACTTTGCAGTATAGCCAACAATACCACTACCCCATGGTATACGAATCTCATCCTTCTCCTCCATCTCCTCCACTGTTGAGTCGGGGTTCACGTCGAATAGAGTCGACACCAGGCACCGGTTGTCTGACTCCTGCTGGCATAGAGAGATGGGTAGATGGATGGGTGGATGGAGAGATAGGTAGAGAGATGGGTAGATGGAGAGAGATATGGATGGGTAGATGGATGGATGGATGGATAAACAGATGGGTAAATAGATAGATAGATAGATATGGATGGATGGATAAAAATAGAGATATATATATATATATATGGATGGATAGATAGATAGTGATTTACTGAGCCTGTGTTAAAAAGACAGTGTGTGTGTGTGTGTGTGTGTTCCCAGGGTTCTGTTATTCATTACCATACACACTAAGTAAGTGATTTACTGACCCTGTGTTAAAAGGATATATGTGCTAAACAGAATAATCAAATATATCGAGGTCTTTCTGCACAGTATGCCAATCCTATAAAAATGCAAAACAACACTTCGATTTAATGAAAAACAACAATATACCAATTTAGCATAGTTTAGCATAGTTAAGGTGGTAATTCTTTTTTGTTACATTGGAGTGCCTTGATTCCTCCAAAGTATGCCAGGAAACAGGACCAGATGAAAAAAAATAATGGTGTTCTGTTACTTGGAATAGTTTGGAGGATTCAGTTGCTCCAAAAATACCAACACAAAACTTCCCCCTTAAGGACCCTGTGCTCGTGTATGATAGATAATTGGTGACTTCTGATTCCTCCTGACTATGCCACGAAACAAACAAGCTCCTTCCATATAGGTGTGTGTGTGTGTGTGTGTTTCGTGGCAATATTTGAAGGACTCATTTACCTCCAATTTTCCAACTACACCACACACAGGGTCCCTTAAAACTGACCTTATCATTGACCTTATTCTGTGTGAGTGTGTGTGAGTGTGTGTGTGTGTGTGAGTGTGAGTGTGAGTGTGAGTGTGAGTGAGTGTGTGTGTGTGTGTGGGTGTGTGTGTACTCGTTGCCATCACCGACCTTATCACTGACCTTATTCTGTGTGTGTGTGTGTGTGTGTGTGTGTGTATACTCCTCCCCAACACTGACCTTATCACCCTGGACTAGGAAGAGAGAGCATCTGTCAGCACTGGTAAGGATGGACACGTTCTGTAGTATCTTATGACACAGTGACCGAACATCAAGATCATTACAGATATCCTTCACTAACTCGAAGATCAGCTGTCGTTCATCCAGACCCTTCAACTCAGTGCGGGACTTTCGGCGAACCTGGAAAAGTAATATAAATAGATTCAGGTTTGGTTGATCCCATGTTGGTAAAGTGGAAGAAAAATAAAATAGGAGAAAGTGGAAGAAAAATATAAATAGACTGAAGTTTCATCCCATATTGGAAAAGTAGAAAGTGCTAGAAAAATAGGAAAATAGAAAAGTCTAAAGTGCAACAAAAATAGAAAAGTTGAAAGTGCAAGAAAAATAGAAAAGTAGAACGTTCAAGAAAAATAGGAAACTAGAAAAGTCTAAAGTGCAACAAAAATAGAAAAGTTGAAAGTGGAAGAAAATGTTAGTGTATATAGCAATATCTTTCAGTTCTTTATAGTTACTAAACCCTGGTATTTTTATCAATGAATCACTAAGGGTCGATTCCACAGTGGTTGGTAGTGGTTTGTATGCACGCAAACGAAAGAATGTTAGCCGTGTAAATGACTTCTGACTGAATTATTAAATGAATTTGGTGAGTAAACTACTGTATGCAGTGATCATCATTATCTAACTGTTGGATAGATTTTGTGAATACGGATACTCAGCTTTTGGAAAATAATGAAGCCTTACAAGTGTGGTTGGTTGGGAAGCTAACAAACCAATACCACTGTGGAATCAACCCTAAAATAATGAAACCTTACAAGTGTGGTTGGTTGGGAAGTTAACAAACCAATACAACTGTGGAATCAACCCTAAAATAATGAAGTCTTACAAGTGTGGTTGGTTGGGAAGTTAACAAACCAATACAACTGTGGAATCAACCCTAAAATAATGAAGTCTTACAAGTGTGGTTGGTTGGGAAGTTAACAAACCAATACAACTGTGGAATCAACCCTAAAATAATGAAGTCTTACAAGTGTGGTTGGTTGAGAAGTTAACAAACCAATACAACTGTGGAATCAACCCTAAAATAATGAAGTCTTACAAGTGTGGTTGGTTGGGAAGTTAACAAACCAATACAACTGTGGAATCAACCCTAAAATAATGAAGTCTTACAAGTGTGGTTGGTTGGGAAGTTAACAAACCAATACAACTGTGGAATCAACCATAAAATAATGAAGTCTTACAAGTGTGGTCGGTTGGGAAGTTAACAAACCAATACAACTGTGGAATCAACCCTAAAATAATGAAGTCTTACAAGTGTGGTTGGTTGGGAAGTTAACAAACCAATACAACTGTGGAATCAACCCTAAAATAATGAAGTCTTACAAGTGTGGTTGGTTGGAAAGTTAACAAACCAATACAACTGTGGAATCAACCCTAAAATAATGAAGTTTTACAAGTGTGGTTGGTTGGGAAGTTAACAAACCAATACAACTGTGGAATCAACCCTAAAATAATGAAGTTTTACAAGTGTGGTTGGTTGGGAAGTTAACAAACCAATACAACTGTGGAATCAACCCTAAAATAATGAAGTCTTACAAGTGTGGTTGGTTGGGAAGTTAACAAACCAATACAACTGTGGAATCGACCCTAAGACTCCAGAATCAATGCAAAGTGGAACGTGACTGACTGAAATTTTGAGCGGTAGTCAGATGTGGTCATGTACAGCCACAATCAAATATCCACCAACACTTTCCTTCCATCGTAGTAAATATCTTGGTAATAAAGAACAACACGTGTATGTATGATTTTACAGCACCTCATAATAATAATAATTGAGGGGGTTGAGTTGATGTACGGTGATGTTGTATGATTATATTTTGATATGATACTGATTTATTTGAGGGGGTTGAGTTGACGTAAGGTGTTGTTGTATGATTATATTTTGATATGATACTGATTTATTTGCACGATGGAAGGAAAGTGTCGGTGGTTATTTGATTGTGGATGTACACACACATACCACTGTCTCAAGCCCACCTGAGTCTAATAATAATAATAGTAACCTAATATAGAAGTGTAGGAATTAATCTCACCTTAGCGAGTATAGCCACGTTTTCGGCAGCAGCAGCAGGTGATAGGAAAGTAGGCGTTCCATCTATGGTTGTAATAATGGGTTTGGTAAGGCCTCCTCGTTCAAACTCATGAGCTGATATCTTTCTCACAGGAGTGGCGGCACCTGTAGGGAGAAGGACAGTACAGTTATGAGCACTAATAAGTATACATTCACGTGTGCTTTGAATACCTAGAGACAGTAAATAAATATACAATAACATCTCCATTGTACAGTCACCAGCACTAATTAGTATACAGGTGTGCTTGGAATACCTATATAGAGACAGTAAATAAATACACAATAACATCTCCATTGTACAGTTACCAGCACTAATAAGTATACAGGTGTGCTTGGAATAAATACACAATAACATCTCCATTGGAATTAGTTGGTTTGTGAATTGGTGGACTGTTCAAAGCTTCAACCAAAGCTGTATACTAAATAGTGTTCGTAACTGTACATGCAACAAAACAACAGATGCCCTATTAGTACCATTGAGGGTGTTTCTGTCTGTTTCCTGGCATTAGTTAGGAGGAATCAGTAGCCTTTCAAAACACCAATAACCAATGTAATCTCACCTTAATTAAAATCTATAAGAGGCTAATCATTTACTTCTAGAACAGAGGAAGTAATAAAAGGAGGAAATAATTTAGTAATGAGAGTAGGATTGTGGGAGTGGAGGGAAGGAGGGTAGGGGTAGGGAGTGTGGGAGGGGGAGAGAGGGTGAGGGAGAGGGGAGAGGGGGGGATGGGGAAAGGGAGAGGGGAGGGAGAGGGGGAGAGATGTGTGGTTGTCAGGGAGTCGATATTAATCTATAGTTACTCCTCTCCCCTCATTATTTAAGGACCCTGTGATTCGTGTAGGAGAATATGGAGGCTTCTGATTCCTCCTGACTATGCCACGAAACAAACAAGCTCCTTCCATATAGGTGTGTGTGTGTGTGTGTGTGTGTGTGTGTGTGTAGGAATAGGAGAGGATGTGTATGTGTAGGAAGAGGAGAGGATGTGTGTGTGTGTGTATATGTGTGTAGGATAGGATGTGTGTGTATGTGTGTGTGCGTGTGTGTGTGTTTCGTGGCAATATTTGAAGGACTCATTAAACTCCAATTTTCACACACACACACACACACACAGGGTCCCTTGGTAATTATACCAGGCTCAACTTTTTTTTATTAATATTTCACGAAGCTTATTTTATTTCTACCCTCACCCACCATCACCCATCCACACCTCACCCACCCTAATCCATCCACACCTGTCCCTAATTCACCCAATACCCTCATCCACCATCACCCACTAATCCACCTAACCTATCCTAACCTAACCTAACCTAACCTAACCAAAATATACCATACCCAACCTTACCCACCAAACTTAACCAAACATAACTTAACTTAACCTAACCTAACCTACCTAACCTAACCTACCAACACCCACCCTAACCTAACCTAACCTAACCTAACCTACCACCCACCCTAATACACCTAACCTAGCCAAACTCTAACCTAACCTAACGTATCAACACCCACCCTAACCTAGCCAAACTCTAACCTAACCTAACGTACCAACACCCACCCTAACCTAACCAAACCCTAACCCTAACCTAACCCACCAACACCCACCCTAACCTAACCTAACCAAACCAAAACCCTACTCTAACCTAACCCACCAACACCCACCCTAACCTAACCTAACCAAACCAAACCCTACTCTAACCTAACCCACCAACACCCCCCCTAACCTAACCTAACCTAACCAAACCCTAACCTAACCTAACCCACCAACACCTAACCAACCCTAACCTAACTTAACCTCACCTACCAACACCCACCCTAACCTAACCTAACCTAACCTTAACCTAACTTAACTTAACCTAACCTAACCTAACCCACCAACACCCACCCTAACCTAACCTAACCTAACCAAACCCTAACCTAACCAAACTCTAACCTAACCTCACCTACCAACACCCACCCTAACCTAACCTAACCTAACCCACCAACACCCACCCTAACCTAACCTAACCTAATCAAACCTTAACCTAACTTAACCTAACCTAATCCACCACCATCACCATCACCATCACCATCATATCACATCATCAAAACACCATTTCCATATTTTCTTGAGGGTGAAATGTTGAATTGACACAGTGATGCCAACTTAAATTACCTCCTTCCCTTCTGATATAATTAATTAATCATTAGCCTTGACGAAAAGAACATCTAATGAGTTAATTAAGGAGGGACCCCTTACTTTATTTATTATTATTATATTTTATTATTATTATATATCTTTTTATTATTATTATTATTATTATTATTATAATTATATATCTTTTTATTATTATTATTATTATTATTATTATTATTATTATTATTATTATTATATATCTTTTTATTATTATTATTATTATTATTATTATTATTATTATTACTATATGCATTTTTATTATTATTATTATTATTATTATTACCATATGCTGACGTCCAGAAAAACACCTCTTATTTTTTTCCCTTAAGGAGGTAAATGAGTCCTTCAAATACTGCCACGAAACACACACACACACACACACACACACCTATATTAAAGGAGCTTATTTGTTTCGTGGCATGGTCAGGAGGAATCAGAAGCCTTCAATTATCATACACGATCACAGGGTCCTTAAGGGGGAAATATTGTGTTGGTAAATCTGGAGCAACTGAATCCTCCAAACTATTCCAAGCAACAACAACAGAACACCATTAATTTTGTTCATATGGTCCTGTTTGTTTCCTGGCATACTTTGGAGGAATCAAGGCACTCCAATGTAACAAAAGTGAATTACTTCTTTAACTAATTTCTCTATAAGTCTACGGTGTTATTAAGTCATTTATCATTACCAAGATTCTGTGATAGTGTATGAGAATTGGAGGCTTCTGATTCCTCCTGACTATGCCACGAAACAAACAAACTCCTTCCATATAGGTACTACTATAACACTACTACTACTACTACTACTACTACTACTACTACTACAACTACTACTACTACTATAATAATAATAATAATAATAATAATAATAATAATAATAATACTAATGACACTACTATTTTCTACTACTACTACTACTCTAAATAATAATAATAACACTAATACTACTACTACTACTACTATTGCTACTACTACTACTACTACTACTACTACTACTACTATAATAATAATAATAACAATAACAATAATAGGTGTGGGTGTTAGTAGGTTAATAACGATAGGGGTACTGTGTGTGTGTGTGTGTGTGTGTGTGTGTGTGTGTGTGTGTGTGTTATTCCTTCATATATTTAATGTATGAGAAACGGGATATTTCACTTGTTTAGTTTTTTCTACACACACACATACTCTCTCTCTCTCCTCTCTCTCTCTCTCTCTCTCTCTCTCTCTCTCTCTCTCTCTCTCTCTCTCTCTCATACATGCATATATTTTCTCCCTCACACTCACTCACTCACTCACCTCACTCACTCTCTCTCTCTCTCTCTCTCTCTCTCTCTCTCTCTCTCTCTCTCTCTCTCTCTCTCTCTCTCTCTCTCTCTCTCTCTGGATGAGTGGAGAGGGAGGGGAGGGGAGGGGGAGAGTGCTACTTCCAATATTTGTCATGGATGAAGGAAGGAGATGGAAGAGAAGCAAGTGACAGGAATAGAACCAGAGAGAGAGAGAGAGAGAGAGAGAGAGAGAGAGAGAGAGAGAGTGTGTGTGTGTGTGTGTGTGTGTGTGTGTGTGTGTGTGTGTGTGTGTGTGTGTGTGTGTGTGTGTGTGTGTGTGTGTGTGGAGAGGAGAGAGAGAGAGAGAGATGTGTGCGGGTTGTGTGTGTTTGGAGAGAGAGAGAGAGAGAGAGAGAGAGATGTGTGCGGGTTGTGTGTGTTTGGAGAGAGAGAGAGAGAGAGAGAGAGAGGTAAGTAGTGAACACCAATATGGGAGAGGCAATAAGATGGTATCCCTCTATCTGGTATTACGAGGTGACTGACCGGGGAGGGGGGGGGGGGAGAGGGGGGCAGAATAGGGGAGGGGGAGAGAGGGCAGAATAGGGGGGAGTGGGGGCAGAGAAGGGGGGGAGGGGGCAGAGTAGAGGGTATTGGATATGAAAGGAGGGGATGGGGGAGGAATGGTAGGGGCAGAATAGGGGGGGAGTGGGGGGCAGAGAAGGGGGGGGTATTGGATATGAAAAGAGAGGGGAGGGAGAGGAGGGGAGGGAGTAATGGGAGGGGAGGGATTATGAGAGGAGAGGGGATGAATTGGAAGGGAGGCAGAGAGAGAGAGAGAGATTTGGGAGTGTAGGGGAGGGAGAGTGGAAGGGATTAAAGGGGGGAGGGGGGGAGGAGCGGGGGGGGGGGCAGGATAGGCTGTGGGTGATGAATTGGGGAAGGGGGAAGGGGATGAGAGGGTGGGGGAGGGGATGAGAGAGAGAGAGAGAGAGAGAGAGAGAGAGAGAGAGAGAGAGAGAGATAAAAACGGAATATGGGCAGGTTGTGTGGAGAGAGAGAGAGAGAGAGAGAGAGAGAGAGAGAGAGAGAGAGAGAGAGAGAGAGAGAGAGAGAGAGAGAGAGATATTTCACCCAACCAACTGTGTTCCTCATGTCAAATAAAATGTTACAAAGAGTTAACCATTTCACATAACCTACTCCAGAGTCAAAATAATGCTTATCTATACTTTTTCCCTTGATTTAAAAACATTGCTAGCACTTGATAAACATTGAAATTACAAGAAAATATTATGTCCATCCACAATCAAATAACCACCGACACTTTCCTTCCACCGTGCAAATAAATCAGTATCATATCAAAATATAATCATACAACAACAACACCTACG